>PVKZ01001663.1:310018-345492 GCA_004027375.1 Macroglossus sobrinus | reverse complement strand
TTAATCAATAACCCAATACACAAGCTGAATACAAGAAAAGAAATGGAGGAACTCACTCTTTTTTAAATTGGGTTATGTTTTAAAACACTTGAAATTAAATGCAATAAAATGTGCCAGCTGTAAAGTTGATATATATATATATATATATATATATATATATATATATATATATATATATATATATATATATAGCAAAGGAATAATAGCCCTGAGATAGAAACCTAGAGTAAGTTTAAAGTGTTATTTTATTTATTCTTTCATTCACTCTACAAATATTTATTGAGACTATAAGAACTACAGAGCATTCTGCTGTGCCCCATGGAGCATGTAAACATGAGGTAGAAATAGTTTTGGCCCTCAAGGGGCTTTCGTTTGAAAAGATGAAGTGAGTGAAACAGAACTATAGGAACAGGTAGAATGTGAGAGCATTGATGACTGCAGGAGCTAGGATCCCTCCCAGCTCGGAACTGGGACTCCTGCCTAAGACCTCAGACTGGAGGACACATGTGGCTCTTAAGACCATCCACAGACACATCTGGAGTAATAGTTCTACAGATAACTTCATGGAGATAAAGGTTGTTATCTCTGCCCGAGATAATATTTTATTCAAAGCCCCAACCAATCTCTTCATAGATTTCTTAAAAACATCCACTGTCTTTCATAGCTTAAAATTCACTCAGCATATTGAATTTCTGCTGTGTATTTGTAGGTGTCAGGCACTTCATTAAAAATGAGAGATAAAGATACAGTCTCCACGTTGTAGATGCTCTTGTGGACAGTAAAAATGAGTTTATTCTTCCTTCTAACTTTTATACATTGGCTCTTCAGAATAAACATATTTCACCAAGAATCAAATATTATATTTCAGAAGTAATCATACAGTGGTCTTATTTTCTTTTAAAGTACAAAATCTAGAAACTATCATGTAATGAAACCTTAATTTTGTTTGTGTGGTTGAGAGGCAGCATACTATAGTGTTTAAAAGTGAAAGGATGGTTTTGAGTCCCCTCTCCTGCTATGTGATCTGATTTAGTCGTGTTATTTATCCTCTGAGACACTTTTCTCATCTGTATGTTGGGGAAAATTGCCTTGCAACAGAGTACTTTTGGTACTTTAGCCTTGAAAGAGGCATTTGGTCTCCTTTAATACAACCTTTATTTTGCCATGTAGAAAAGATGAAGGGCATGACTGTAGACTGCAGTCTGAAAGCTACCCTCTCTGCAGATTGAATTTGGAACTGGAAATGCTGGCTCAAAGATGGCTACCTGAACCTAAAAAGGCAAAGAAGAAAGCGGAGCCAGGAACAAACCTCTCTTTGTGCAGGGCCTCCGGCATGCGTGAAAGGAATGAGAAAAGCAAAGGCCTCCAAATGCTGGGCAAACAAAGGCCTCTCATTACCTAACAGTTTAGCTGCCAAAAACCGAATGCCTCAGTGCAGGGTAGAAGTCCAATTCTTACCTATGTTTTACTTCCAAACTTCATCTGCTTGTTCTAAATTCTCCATACCCCTCAATATCCATTACTAATGTATCTGAGCTCATATAACCCTTTTCTTCCAAGAAGCCTCACAGAAGCTGAATCTGCCCAGCTCTGCAGTACCCAGAGCTATTATTTCGTGAGGTGATCACAGGGAGTAGCCTTTTTTGCCAGTTTGCAAGGCAGGCATTTCAAAGACTTGTGTACCCGGCGGCATTAGTTACATTCTGTGGGAACGTGCTGTGCAGGATAACGCAATGTGATGCTCGGCTCAGATCTCACGGGGTCTGACACCTCCACCCAGGCTACTGTCCCAGTAGTGCTGGGGTAAAGGCCTTTCCACTCACCAGGCAGCACTGTCTGGGAAACAAGAGGGTAGAAATTAAAGAGGAGAAGAGCTTTCCTATCATTCTATTATTTCAGCCCCAGGAATGCAATTTGAAGCAACACCATATCCTTTAGCTGGGAAAGCAGCTTTGAAGTGTATCAGCTGATTTTAATGTATTCTTTTCTCCCGGAAAGATGAAATTAGCTTTTCTGATGTGAGATGTCCTTACTTCTGTATTCATTTTCTTCCCTGGAGATGACATGGAAAGCATTAACTACCTTCCAGACCTGAAATGCTTTTTGCAAACTTCCAAGGCAATAACTTCTACATGTTTTCAGACTAGAGAAGTTCATTTTGTTAACTAGGATGCTAACTCAATATTCGTCCCTCTTTGATTTAGAATTAGCATGAGATTAAAGACTGAAGGAAAAGGAACATTTTAATTTGCTAGGTTTGTCAATAACTCATTTAAACTGTGTTCCATTTAATCTATAAAAGATTGTGGATCACCGCAGCTACCCTGGGTTTGGAATGCTTTTAACAATGAGCACAGTTGAAATCTGCACCTTGTAGTTTCATATCATTAGACTAAGCTCTGAAGGGGAAACAATATGGCCAAGGGCACAGCTGAGGACTGCAGGTGGAGTCCAACATCTGGCCGCCCCAACCCAGCTGATTCTCTTAGGCTGTGCCCTAAATAATGGGTATGCACTGTGTGGTCACTCCTGAGGCCATGTTCCCCTTTACTTTGTTCCTGGGGTTAGAATTCAACCATTCAGGAGAACAAGGAGCACTAGGACTTGTGTGATCTTAGTTTTGTCTCCTGAACTTTGCCTTAATGCTGTATGGTCTCAAACAAACATACCAGGGATACAGAGAGGGTATATCTTCCCAGCTCCCGTCATTTCTACCAGTTCAAATGGATTCCTACACACACTTGAATCTTCACCTGATTCTGTTGACAGGTGAAGGGGATGAGCAAAGCTGGGCATATGTTCCTTAAGAAACAGGAGCTAATTGTGCCTTTGATATTTGAGACTCAGGAGTGTGCCACAGCAGCCCACCTATAACCAACTGCTTGCACCTCCAGGATAGTGCGTAATGAAGCAAATTCATAAAACTGGTCAGAAAATTAGTAGACTCCCATGAGACAGATGCTTATCTTGCTATCAGACAAGCATGGCAGACATGATGGTAATTATCATAATATTATCTCGTGGCATTTGGAGAATCAGTTTTGCTACCAGCAAGGTGAATAGCGGGATCGAAACCCCTGGAACAGAAGCGGCTGGTGTTAAAAAAGGCAGCATTGCTTAATCAGTAGTCACCTAGCTGTGCAAAGAGATGGTGTTTTCTAAATAATAGAACCGAAAACTTGGAGTTTGCTAATTCATATGATTTTTAGTGAAATAGGGAATATGATCATAATTCCCAAACCAAGAAAATATTGTCAATGTATTTGTTATACCAATGAAAACATCTCAAGTAATGTCAGTTTGCCAGGCCACTGTCACACCTTCTCATGCCTCTTCTAGGCTGTACAAGCTGTGCGAGCCACCTCCCCCAGCTGGAGAAGAATAAAGAGAACCTCAAGGACCCCAGGCGAACAGAAGCTTCTGAACACTGGACTGGACAAAGGTCAGGCTGGCTAAACACTCTCCACTCAAGATGAAGAAATGAATTTTTTCTCTAACTCTTTCACTGTGGTGTAAATAACTCATGTTCAGCTCGTGCTTAGATATTTCTGCTGGAAATGGATAGATGTTTATTCAGACAACTCAGCTTCACAAACTGATCTCTCTATGTGTTGACATGAACTCTTCATTTTTCGAGTAACATTCATTCCTGGAAGTTACAGAAAAAATAGCAGAGGAAAAAAATGAACCATTGTTCTTTCTCTTCCATTTATTAAAAATTATTTTGTTTGTTTTCATCTTCTCTAAATGGGAACATGTAATAATAGATATTTCCATTTGAAGAAGTCTGTCACTGGAGAAATCAGCCACATTTTCTAAATCATACAGAAATGTCACAGACAGCACAGACTGGGTATCCTAGGTTCTCAGTTCCCCTGCATCACAGAAAGAGTTTTTGCATGTAAGGTAAAGAGTATGCTCACTCTTTCTAAGGACGTGTTTCTCAGCAGAGAGTGATGGAGGCCTCCAGCAAGACCTTCTTCAGCTGCTTTCAGGTGTTCCTTCTGCTCCCAGACAGTTCCAGCAGCCACTGCTGTTGTGGGTCTCTGAAATGGGCATGGCTTCCTTGGGCCATGCATGCTGGTGCTATGCCAGTGGTGGCCAGGGGTGGGGAGAGGTGCAGGAATGAAGACCATACTGAAGGTGGGAAAAACAAGCCTGTTTAAAAACTCAACCTTTAACTTAGATACCTAAAATGCTTAATTTTATTAAGACTTTCATATGAGATGCAAGACTCTTAAGATAATACACCATGCTGAGTATTTTTCTATCAAGGTATATATATGTATAAGGTATGAAAATAAAGCTTTATTTGTTGAACTTTAAAAGGACTATTAGAGACCTTGATAATTTATGGAAGCACAAGGTGTATTCTATTTTCATATTAAAGTATATGTAATGTTTATCATTTCTACTTTGATAAAATAACATTTTTTAGCATAGTGAATACAACAATATTGATTTTAAATCCATAATTTTCAAAACAATTAAAATGCCTGTATTGTGATTATGATAATTATAAGGACTTAGACTAACAGTATGTGACATGCTTCTCATAACTAAAGTATATACTTTACATTTTAATTTATAAATTTGTTCATGGTTTTCAAACTATCATTAAAGACCTTCATCACTAGCAGTTGTGTATTAATAACAAAAATACTGTGTTTACAGATGTATGAGATATTTATTATATACTGGTCAAGGTAATAATTATTGTTATTTGGCACAGAAACTTTTAAGACTTTTGAGATAAGTCCACATCTATAATGAAAAATAAAGAAACCAACATCGACATTTTCAAAGAAAAAGTTGAACACTTTGAATTTAATGATGATATAACCTTAAAATAAGTTTCTATATTAAGCATATCCTTAGCTTTCAGGGATTGGCCATTCTTGATGTCAGCAAGTGATTCTAAAGGTCCATGATATTAGTAAACTGTGATTTTCCTGTTCTAAAAATTTGATAATGTTCTATATAAGGCTAATGAATGAGCAAAACTGATTGAGTAGCTAGTACTTTTCATATTGTCATTCTTATTTTCTAATCACCATCCTGGAAGTGGCATATCCTAGAGACACGAAGGAGGTCACTTAAACATTTCAGTCACACTTTGCTGTGATTCATGGGGGAAATTATCTGCCATTGTGGTATTTATAAATTAGCATATCTTAAGGATCTACTCTCTGTGTGGGAAATCTGCCTTCTAAATGTGTTATGCTGCTTCTTCTTATTACCATAAGATTTATAATATTACCAATTTTTTTGTTAGTAAATTTGGAGTTATGTGGAGTGCATTGCCATTAAATTATACAGCTTATATTGAGGGAAAAAGTGAATGGCAATATGTTAAGTGCTTTTACTATATGAAAATCTTAGGATTTCCTGGATATTTTACTAGTCTCAGTATACATTTTGAGGTAACCCAGTGCTTTGACAGTCTGAAAAAATATATTCTTCACAGTTTTAGATATATTTTGAAAGTCTGGAATAGTACATTATATAAAATTCCACTGTGATTTTAAAACAGTAATGACAGTGAAAAAAAGTCTAATGAATGGAGATAATTTTTCAAAACTATGATATACCTCCATGTGACATTGGACATTTAACTGGCTTTGAGTTTTTAGATTCGTTTCACCTAAATGCTCACATACTCCTCTACAACCAGTGGACCTTTAAAACATTGCTAAAGGCTGCTAACAATTATTTCAAGTTCTGAGTGTGGACATCTGCCTCCCTCCACCTAAAAGAAGAGGGTCGAGCATAGAAATTTTGGTTCTTAACATGGCACCTGATTAAAAGTACTTGTTAACTAGTAACTCACGATCAATACACCTTGAATATTTCATTATGTCTTACAAAGTTTTCTAACATTAAATATTACAAAATTTAATATAATATTAGAGGTATGAGCAATTTTAGGAGACTAGAATTTTATATCTATTCCTATTACTATTTAATAAGAAAGAGAGAGAGAGAAAAGAAAGAAAAGAAAGGAAAAAAAAGAAAAGAAAAGAGAAGAAAGAAAGAAAGAAAGAAAGAAAGAAAGAAAGAAAGAAAGAAAGAAAGAAAGAAAGAGAGAGAAAAATGGGTTCCTGTACTAGTTTTCCTTATATTGGATATGTAATATTGACTTTAGAATTTGCATTTTATTTTATGAACCAATATCCCAATCTTAGAAGTCTCATGCTATTTTCTGTCTCTTTAAATCATATTTTTCCAGTGACTTGAAATCACTGGACATACTTCTTGCAGCAACAATGTTCAATTTAAAATTCATTTCTTTTGATGCTATAATATACAGTTAACTCTTGAATAATGCCGGTTTGAACTGTGTGGGTCTACTTATATATGTGTGTGTGTGTTTTGTTTTTGTTTTTTTTTGTAAATACACACAGTGCTCTAAATAAAATACACATAGTATTTTATCTTTCTTATGATTTTCTTAATAACATTTTCTTTTCTCCAGCTTACTTATTGTAGAAATACAATACATAATACATATAACACACAAAATATGTTAATAGACTGTCTCCATTCTAGCTAAGGCTTCCAGTCAACAGTAGGCTATTTAGTAGTTAAGTTTTGGGGGAGTTAAAAGTTATATGCAAATTTTTGACTGTTTGGGGAGTGAGGGGAATGACCATGCCCCTAGTACCCTCGTTGTTCAAGGGTCAATTTTGTAAGATATTGTAATGATATTGGTTCTGACTATTAATTTAAATTTTATATTAGTTAAATTGAGAATGAAATGAAATTGAGCTTGGCACTAACTGTAAAACCTAAGAAAATGAATGAATAAAAAACTCCCAGGAAGCATACTAACAAATTTAAGAAAACAAATTATTTTCAACCCTTGAGCACATACATGATATAGAAGAAGAAATAATATTTATTGGCTTAGAAGCATTCAGTTGAAAGTTATTTACTCCATGTATTTGAAAATAATATATTTGTACTTAAAATACTAAAGTATTCTTCTATTAGTTCATGTAGGTCTTTTCCTATATAGCATGATTTAATTCAGATTACAGGGCCTATTTTTAGTCACTTGTATTTTTGAAAATAACATAATATTGAAATTTAAAATAAATAACCTTACTTTAAGTCATTTTACTTTACATTTTACTTCTAAGGTCTTTTTTACATTTTCTTTATTTGTGATATTTACTATTATTGAAACTAACCTTTAGTATATGACTAAATTGTTTCAGAAATTTTGGAAATTACCTTTAATTTTTAAAGACTTATTTTTAAGTGAATTATTATACTAAATTATAGTTTAATTATTTTCTCCAAGCCTGTAATAGTTATTTCATTAACATGTAAATATATTAACCAATTTTCTGAGTGAATTATTAGCTGTCCTGCTTAAATATAAAGACAAAAGTGTTTGAAATGGTTTGAGATGATGTAAACTTTAAGAAAAATATTCTGTACTCTATCAAATTTTCTAAGTTTTAATAATGAGCCTTAGAAAGTTTCACTCTGCATGAAGCAGAAGAGGTAAGGAAAAGTTACAGGAGGAGTCTGGGCCAAGGCTGATTCCTTTAATACATAGTGCCTAAAATCTTCATAGGTGCTGCAATTCCATAAGTGTTATTAGTTAGACTTTGGTTTTAGAAAGTTTTTACTGCTTCGAAGCTCTGCCTTTAACAGTGATCTCAGCTTTCACATTGTGCATGCATGGAAGACTCACGAATGGCCTGTGCGTCCTCTGGCTATTACACAAACACATGGCCCGCTTCACTCAGGACAGCTTGCTTCTCTCTCAGAAGAGACACCTACAGTCAACTAAGATTTTATGAACATTTATAGTTACTACTTTTGTTTTTATGACAACACATTGTAGAAATTACTTTGATTCTAATGTCTCATTTTGTATGAAGATATGATATATGGAGTTGTTCAATATATTGAATGTCTGTTCTGTCGACATCGGAGCTCTTTATATACATGGTCGGCACACCTGGTAAGGCATCTTATGCTCACTGACGTTAGTTTGCTAGTCAGTCTGGAGTCAGTTTACCTGGCTTTGCTATCCGGAAGAAGCAGCTGATTAATAATAAAAGTATTGAGTGTTTAAATGGCATTTCTGCTAGAAATAGAAAGCTTTGGATAGTTCGTTTTCGATGCAAATTACTGAATAGATGCCATCCGCCTGTGTATGGCATACATAGCCAGTGGGTCTCACTTGTGTGTTGGATGTGTTGGGTCTGGAAATCTTCAGTTTCTTTTCTGTGTTAATGATCACTTGTGTCTTTTACTTGAAATAACATTATTTGTAATACAAACCTATTTAATCCCATGGAGATATGTATCTCATATGAAGTCAAGAACACTAAGTTGATAAAACACTTTAGAAAACATGCATTTAAATTTGAATATCTAATGCCTCAAGCAAATTTATTAGCATTTCAGATGAATGTCTATTTTTGTAACTGCAAAGTAAATGAGTAGAACATAGCTTTTGCTTTAAAATTTTTTATAAGTATTCATTTACACAGTATTCATTATTTTAAATAGTAAAATATCAAGTTGGTCCTATAAATAGTAATTCTTTTGAATATATCTATGTTTAACATCCAAAATATGACAAATTTTATCTGAATGTGTTATTATAGTAGTCTATTCTTTGTAAAATATACATGTAACATAGGTTCAATTGCTCAGTATTTTGTGTATGGCTCAAATGATCAAAATGTATTATGCATTTTATATCATTTATTTTTGTTTGCATAAAGGACTAGAATAGTAACACTGTATCATAAATATTAATAACAATAAAGTAAAATGTAGTGTGACCATGTCAACTTCTTTCTACTTAAATTTAACTAATTCCTGATATGTTCTCACCTGTTTAGGAGACAAAACTTGATGAAAAATAGATTTTTACCTTTTAAGAATTCACAGGCTCAATAGAAGAAAACTGACACATGTATGAAGCGAAGCTACAAATATGAGCCAAGGTGAGTTGTAAAAACAGTAACTGCTAAGAAGAGATCGGGGGGAAAGCTTAATATGCACCACAGCACAGAAAAGCTTCATGGGAGATAAGAGACTTGCGCAGTTCCCAGAATTAACCAGCCAATCTAGCAAGATTTATTCAGTCGTATTATGTATATAAGCCCCTATCCTAGTTGCTGAGGGTGTTATCAGTGCATATAATTTCCAAACTCTGCAGTTGAAGAACTTGATATATGTAGATTATGAATGCAGCACACAAACCAAAATGGTACCAATTAAGATAATTCACACTAATATGGAATGATAGGTAAGGCAATGAGATACAGAAATTCAAAGAATTTAGATTTAATCCAGCATCTCTTTATTGGACATCTAGGAATTACTCATCAGGTACTAAGCTAAGCTGGATATTTAGCAATTAGAAACACATATATGGCTGTAGTCTATGTGGAGTTTACAGTCTACATGGCAAAAACATTGATGAAAAAATACAAAAAAAAAAAGATGAGAGAAGGCTAGGTCAGTTTTTCAGGATTCATAAGATTAAGCAACAGAAGAAAGGAAAGTCAACCTTTTAAGAAGAACAACATGAATATGTGCACTGAGATGCAAATACCCTGGATGTTTTGGTGGGAAGGTGAATGTATCAGTCTGGATAGTGGATTAAGATTTGTGGATGTGATCAGAAAGAGACAAATCAAAAGGGAGCTTGGGACTGTATGGTGTTGGTCTCTGAATGCCAGGCTAAGAAGTCTGGACATTGTGTGCGTAAGAAAAATGAGATGCCTGCTTCATAACAATGATGAAAGAATTATGAAATCCCAGTAAGGAGTTTGAAAAATGTGTGTTTTTGATTGTGCAAGCTACCTCAGAAAAGTCCAAAGAAATAACTGTTGAAAAACATAAAAATCAATAACTAAATTTTACTCTCTGGGGATTGCTGGTATACTCTGAGATTGCAAATTTAATACAATAATATGAAGAAAATGAAACCATCACACATAGGCTATTTATTTTATAACAGCATCCCAGACACTGGTGTTACAGAGGTGCTGTTAGGTAAGACACATACACAAAGTATTTTGTGGTCAAAATGAGTTTGAGAAACACAGAATTAAACAGGTGTTTTTACTATAGGATTTCTCAAGCATTTTAAAGAATGTATAAAAAGCATGACTTTGGAGGAGAGAGGTGATATGCTGTGTTTCCCAAACTTAGTAGAAGATAGGACATGTTTCACAGAAAATTTGTTACTATTTCCTTGGAACACAAATATTCAACAAAGCACACTATGGGAAAACTATTCTAGAAATTTCATGATGACATAAATGGAAAAATGAAAAATGCATTAATAAGAGATGGCACAGACTAACTGATGGAGGTGCCATTAAGGTTTAAAGAAAGAAATGATAGATAGTGACATGAATGAACAGTAACAGTGAATTAGAATTAAAAGCAGAGTGTAATATTGTAGCTTTTCTTCTCTCACCATTCATCTATTTGCAGGATATTAGAAGTGGAGAAGAGCTTAATCTACAGAGAAATGCAGATGTCCCCTCTTCTTTCTCTGTAATATGATATGTTATAGTGAGAACATTTTATGATGTCAAAACTTGGCTCCAGTTTGCCATGTACTCTGGACTAAATTTGTATTTTATGGCCATGTCCAAGGTCTTGAGTTAGATGACTTATAGGTAAAAGAGTAAATTTTTTTTTTAGAAAAAGAATTTAAAAACATGCTAAGTGTGAGGTTTTCTGGACTGATATTGGTCAGCCATTTGAACATAATCTGACTGCAGTAATATAAACAGCACACTTATTTTGTTTTAAACCTGAGTCTTAATAATATGAACCCCTGGGGTCCTCTCCAAGATGCCACGTTGTCAGGAATTTTCCAGATCTAAACATAGACTTCTTTGCTATTAATTCACGTGGGTACATGGGAGGAAGTTTCAGTACAGGACTTCTAGAAATTCAGCAAGTCATAGAGTTCTTAGACTATCTGCCCTTGACTCACTATGTTGCTTTTATTTAGGAGAGACCTGTGAACTCCTTGCCAAAAAAGTGATGAAATACATTATTCCCAGGCTGTATACTCAGAGAAAAAGGCAGTGATCACCACATGATATAATAGAGTGTTCTGTAGAGGGCACTTTAGTTCAGAAGGATGAAGACAAGTGAGAATATAAATGATGGTCTAAGAATGACCAAGAACATACAGGGATTGATGGCCAGGCAATATGAGGTCTACTAAAAATTCCTCACTGCCCACATATCAACTCACTGTTAAAAATGCTTCCTTTCAGAGGTTAGATATTAAGATGTTAACTGACTAGCCATGAGGGACGTGAAAACTAGAAT
The DNA here is from genome assembly GCA_004027375.1 of Macroglossus sobrinus. NCBI lineage: Eukaryota > Metazoa > Chordata > Mammalia > Chiroptera > Pteropodidae > Macroglossus > Macroglossus sobrinus. Next base: position 334,158 of record PVKZ01001663.1, on the reverse strand, counting down.
AAACTCAAAGCGGACAATCAGCTCCGCGATGATATAAAAAAGGTTTTTAGACACAGGTTTTAATTAAATTTGTATAAAATTGTATAAAACATTGGTTGGAAGGTTAGCTAGGGTACAACTTATTTCACTCTTTTAAGTAAAACTGAAATGCACTTAACATAAAAGCAGCCATTTTAAAGTATACGATTCGCTGGCACTTAATACATCGGCGGTGTTGTGGAACCATCATCGCTGTCTAGTTCCGAAACATCGTCATTGCCTCCAAACAGGTCTTCTTAATCAAACTTTTATTTGGAGTTAATTGTAAGTTCACATTTTTCACAAAGTTGCAAAAGCAGTTCAATGGAGGAAGAACAGACTTTTCAACAAATAGGACTGGGACGGCTGGACCCCATAGGCATGAAAGTGACCCTGGAACTCAACATCACATCTCATAAAAATTAACTCACAACAGGTCGTGGACTTAAACATAAAACATAAAATTATGAAACTTTAAGAAAAAATATAAAAGAAAATGTTCAGGATCTAGGGCTAGATAAGAGTGTTTTAGTCCTGACACAAAAAGCAGGATCCATAACAGGACAAGTAGACAAATGAGAGCCTATCAAAAATTTAAAACTCTTTCTATTTTAAAGCCAGTGAGAAGAAGTTACAAACTGGAGAAAATGGTTGCAAATTACATAATTGACAAATTAGAACATGTAAAGAACTCTGAAAAAAGCCAGCTGTAAGAGGTTTCGTACTATATTATTCCATTTATGTAGCCTCCTCAAAAGGGCAAAATTCTAGAAATGGAGAACAAATTAGAAATGGACAGGCAGGAAGCAGATGTGGTTATGAAAGGGCAGCAGGAGTGATCTTTGCGGTGATGGAAAGTTCTATCTTGCCAGTATTGTCGACATCCTGATTGTGAAACCATACCATTGTTGTTGTTGTTGTTGTTGTTGTTGTTGTTGTTGTTGTTGTTGCAAGATGTTTCTTTCCAGGGAAACTGAACAAAGTGTACATGAGATTTCTCTCAATAATTTCTCACAACCAACCGCCTGTGAATCTACAATTATCGCAATGGAAGTTTCCATTAAAAATATAAAATGTGTTGTAAATGCTCCTCCAATGGTAGTTTTAAAGGTAGCTTTATTAGTAAGGAAAATATCTCCCTGAAAATGAAATCACCTTTTGAGATAGAGGCTAATACAATTGATGATTTCTTTCTTCCTTTTTTCTTTGCCCTGCATAGCATTCATTCATTCAAAAAGACAACTGTACAAATTGAGGATTCACTATATGGGAGGCTCGGTGTTGGGACTGAGATCCTTGCCCACCCTTCAGGAGCCCTTGTGGAGCTCATATTTTAAAGGTGTAGCAAGCCTGGAACCAGTTTAACTCTGTACAGTTTAACTCTGACGTAGAGTCCCACTTTATCACTTGACAGCTGTGTGACTATGGACAAGTCACTCCTCTGACCCTGATTCCCTGAGCTGTAAAACTGCAATAATAATTGCCATTTACTTCATAGGGCTGTAACATGAATTAAATGAGGTAACGTAGGAAAAAATTTAGCACTGAGCTTGGCATCTAGAAGCACCCTACAATATTCACCAGATAATAGAATATCATTTTCATGTGGTTATACTGAGACCTGGAGGGAAGATCTATTTTTTTCACACAAATGGCTTATCTGGGGAATAGAGAACTGGAATTGGAGAGGTTAGCTGCCATTTGAAAGCATGATATTGCCATGTTAAGGGGTTTGAAGTTTATCCTGTGGGTAGTGGTAAACCTTTGGAAGTTTTTCAGTTGTTAAACAAATGATATGATCAAAATAGTTACATTTTACATTTGCAGCTGTGCATTTAGAAAGCTGTTGCAATAACTGAAAGAGGTTTTCAGAGTGAGATTCTCAAACTGAGCTCATCTCTTCAAGCATTAAGCTCAGGGATTTCATTGCTGATAAGATTTTCAGGTAGCTCATTTTGCACACTTGGGTTTCAGGATCACTGGTCTAAATGAGAAGTGATGGAATTCTTAATAAAACAGTATCAGAGAGAACAGAGAAGGAAGGATTTTGAGAAATATTTAGGAGATAAATTAATAAGATTTCTTAAACCTTAGGATGTGGAAAAGTAAATTAAAGGAAATAATCAAGGATGTCACTGAATTTTTTAGTTTTTACAGTTGACCCCATAATAAAGATGAGTTGTAGATTAGGGACAAACGAAAATATATGCACTTTGGAGCGTGTTGAATTTGAGGACCTCCAGATGGCGGTAACCATTAGTCCAGTGGAAAAGTCTGCTTAGATTTCAAGTTAAAGATGGGGACTGGAAATCTGGGCAATACATGTGAATAATCAGGCCACCCACAAAGAGCACAAGGAGTTAGATAACTAGAGAGCTGAGGGTAAAATTAGGGGACACTAAAATTTAAAAAGAAAAGGTGCTGTTAATGAAATCCAGAAGAAGTATTTGAAATAGTTGAGAGGAGATTCAAGTAATTAGGTGGTGATGGAAGTCAAGAAAATAGAGTTCAAAGAGGGAATTGTCAAATGATTTGGTGATTGTTAAGTAGAATGGGAAGTAAAAAGGACATTTGGCCCTTGAATTGCTTTTATTTTTTGCTTTCGTGTTTTTAGTTGTAAAAGTTTTACATGCTTTTTGTAAGATCAAAACAAATTTTTTCAAAAAAAATTATAGCAATTAATAATCCCACGAGAATGCCTCTTGTCTGGCACTTTTATATATCTATTACATTTATCATATAATATAGATATCTATATTATTTCAGTTATTTTATTATAAGTGGTAGAAATAAAAGTCTGTTGATTTTAACAACTAACACAAAGCAAAAAGGATGTATTGAAGCTATTAAATGTCTTAGGTACATCTCCTGGGCAGGACAGCCCTTACACTTAAAATGATGTCATCAGAAATTTTATCTCTTGACTTTGCTTTCTGTTTTTGCCCCTTTCTCAGATCAGCTCTCTCTTAATGATATAGCATATTAGCCACCAGCATCACTAAGCTTATATTTCACAGTTTGCCGACCTTAATAGAAAATAATTTTTCAAAAGTTCCAGCAACATTTCTGCATCACTTCTGATTGGCTAACCTGAGTCATGTGACTTCTCTTAACCCAATCACTAGAGCCCCAAAGAAGTTGTACTTCCATTGTCAAGACCAGGATTACATTGTCTATCTCTCAGTTCCCAGAGAGGATGCTATCAGAGGTGCCTGAAAAAATCAGGGTGACATTACCAGATGCAGGAATGGGGGTGATTCTGGGCAGGCCAGGGCAACAGATGGTCAGGAGAACAGCACTAGAGTATTCATATGCAAACCTTAATGACACACTTTATCTTGCATTGACAAGTCTATCAGTGTATTTCCTCTTTTGTGCATTTCCTGGCCCAGAAGCTATGTTACAGTAGCCTATATATTGAACAGGAAAAGAAGAAAATAAAGCATAGATGACTTTTCTTATCAAGTTGATGGAACAGGAAAGGAGAGAGCTGGAGCTTTAGTTTGAGTAGAAAACAGTGTAAAATGGTTTTGTTTTTGTTTTTTAGCTTCTAGGCAAGGGATTAATGAAGATTTACTTCTTGAATAAGAGTGAAAATGCTTAGATTTCTTTCCCGTGTATCTGTTAAGTAAAATGCTTCTCAGGGTATGTAAATATATATCTTGGATTTCTTTTATTTGGCTTTGGCCCTTGAAGATATATTACTTAACTGTCAGCCTCCAGTGTGATGTTAACCGGTGCAGAATGGCAGATCAATGATCAAACATGAGCTGCAGACATCCTTCAAGAGTTGGAAAGCTGTCAGTGTGGCTATCTAAACAATGCATATTTGTATATTTTAGTTACATTATTGTCCATAGAATTAAAGTATTTTTTTACAGTGAAGAAATTCTTTGGCACACTATTTTGAATTCAGATCTAAACAACAAATGGGGTATGTATTCTGAACTAATTTCCCAACCATTCCCTGCTTTTAGGATAAAATAAAAAATCATAAGTAGAAGAACAAGATGTTTATTACCAGGTTAGTATTCACTGCAAAAGTGAAATAAATATCAGTGGCTTCGAACTTTAACTTTAAAACTAAAATCCAAAAAGAAGTGTGTCTCATGCCATTCTGAGTAAAAGAAGATAATGGAAAGCTATGACACAGTGATTTCACATCTGACATTGTAAATCATGAAGACGTGTAAGAGGTGTTGCCTGTAGCTCTTCTCAAGCTTCTAGGATATGTTTCAAGAATCCTTTGGAATGACTTTAACCCACTGTCACTTTATTTTTCAACCAGAGGAGAAAAGAGAAAGGACTGTGATTAAGTTTCATTTTTCCCAGGTCTATTTCATCCATCACGACATAAACTAACCAGTGTTATCAGATGCTTGAGCCCAAGGTGACAGATGACAGATGATGCCAAGTTCACCTTTAGAGAAGAGGCAGAATGACACATTTTCTGAACTATCTTATATTAACATTTATATTAACATTAGTTAACATTAGTTCATTAAGGGAATGGAAGAAAAAAAATTTGTTATTTGAGAAAAAACTTTAAAAGTAGAGCCTTGATTGTAACTCCTGCCAGTGCTCATAGAAGCGACATCATTTGAAATGCTAGAGTTGAATCATACCTCCATTTCCAAAACCATCATCATCATTATTATGTTAAATATAGAGACAGTGGAAAACGCCATGCCAGAGAGGAAGGGTTGATATAAGTGAGGAGATGTGTTCCTTCATATAAGGCAGAAGGACTGTTTCTCATCCTGGCTGACTGAGTATGATATGGCAGGGCAAAAGGGGTGGTGTCAACCATGTCTTTTATTTTCTGTATACTGATGTTTTGACGCCTGGGGCCTGGCTGACCCTGGAGGGACTGCCCCTCCCGGGGGTGCCCAATACCTTGAGACAACTTACCAGCTGGTGACATTTTAAAACACAAACTAGCCAATCCAGGGATCACACCTCAACTGCCTCCTTTGTCAGAGGATCACATTGCAGGCCACTACCCATCTGCTCTCACCGCCCGGGGCCAGGCATCAGACAGCTAGAGACAGCCCTACACCCCAGAGCCTGTGGAAAGGATTCAAGCCGGCCAACCTTAGGCTTGCTGACCTTACCTTGCCTATTTCTTCACACAGAAACTGTAGTGAAGGGTCTTGCCTCCATTTTCCCTCCTCTTCCTCTGCCTCCTGACCAACCCTGGTGCTCCCCTGCTTGGCCTCATGTGTCAGGGCAATGGCCATCATCTCATGATCTGACAGCTTCACCATACTTAAATAATAAAACCTATTCTTAAACAGGGATGGGTCAAAAGTGGAGGCAGGAGTAAATTTCTTCTCAAAATATCTGAAAAGCTGACAGTAAAGCTCTATTAGATGGTCAGCTTAACCCCAGACCTTTTCATAACAGTTCTGGGCAGAGATTCTTATTTTCAACTCTTCAATGGCAGCTCCTCCCGGGCCACCAAGACTCTGAGCATCACCTACTGTACTTCGGGATCCACAGCTGCTGATTAGGGAGTTACTCTTAGTTAGTTGATTGGGTGGTTGATTGATAATATGCTCAGAGCTTTGGACATAAAACTGGATGACTTTTTTCCAAGAGGGCAAGAATTCATACTTTTTTTTTAAAGTCATGTGGAAAGCTAATCTCTATCCAGGGGAGATGGGGGTGTTTCGTAATCTGGTTTACTAACTGAGGCACTCATGCAATAAGAGGAAAAAAGCGGTCCCATCCCAGCAACTGAGACTTACAGAGCTTTTATAACCAGTCTTTAAAAAAATGTATCTTGAATTGTGCTAAAATACACATCTCATAAAATTTACTATCTTGAGACCATTTTTAAGGTTACGGTTTAGTAGTGTGTATGACACTCACATTGTTGTGCAATTAATCTTCAGAACTCTTTTTCATCTTGTAAAACTGAAACTCTATACCCATTAAACATTAACTTCTCATTCCCCCTTCCTCGGCCCCTGGCAACCATTGTACTATTATCTGTGTCTACGAATTTGACTGTCTAGGTATTTCAAATAAGTGAAAACATACAGTATTTGCATTTTTGAGACTGGTTTATTTCACTTAGCACAATTTCCTTGTATCATATGACAGGATTTTCTTTCTTTTTTTGTAAACCTGAATATTATGCCATTGTATGCGTATGCCACAGTTTGCTTATTCATTCACCTGCCAAAAGATTCTTGGGATGCTTCTACCTTTTGGCTACCAAAAATATGCTGCTCTGAGCAGGAGAGTAAAAACTGGTCTTCATGCTTATTTTCAAAAACACCAAACTCTCTACAGTCCTTCTTGCTCTCATGCATTATTGCTATTCTCTCCTCCGGAAAGGCCCTTCCTTGGATATTCTCGTGATTAAGTCTGATGCTTTGCTCAAACATTACCTCCTAGGAGAAGTCTTCCCTGACAACCTTATCTAAAACTACATCTTCCCGCCTGGTAATGGCTCTCTGTGCCCTTACTTTGCTTTACTGTTCTTCAGAGCACTTGTCAGTCAGTACCTGGCATTATGTGATGTGCTATGTTTATTTGTTTATTGCCTGTATCCTCCATCCTCAAACATAACCTCCGGGAAGACAGATTTTGCCTGTTCCTATAATGCTCTATCCTTAATGCCTAGGATAGTACCTGGCAATGAGTAGGTATAAATATTTATGGATAAATGAATGAATCAATGAATGTTGGAAAAAAGAAAGGAAATGGTGAAATCTGTGTTTGAATCCGTATCCTCTGAGACCAAAGGCCTTGCAGGGCTATTGCCTTGCCTATGCTTAAGAGTCTTACAGGATGCGTGGAGCAGGGGGGTGGAGTTCCTAGATGGGGGAAAACTTGGGATGGGGATATGGTATCCATGATGAGGCTCCAGCATTATCCTCCAGATCTTGAAGGTAGAAGAATCAGGATCCAGGCATAATTAATGACAACTGAAACAAGAACTTTACAGTGGGTTGAATAGAGTGTCCAAAAAAAGTCATGGCTATCCATTAATCCCTGGAGCCTGTAAATGTAACCTTATTTGTAAAAAGGATCTTTGAAGATTAAGTTAAGAACCTTGAGATGAGAACATCCTGAATTATGTAGGTGGACTCTAAATCCAGTGACAGACATCCATATGAGATAAAGGCAAGGGGAGGTTTGAGACATGGAATGGCTATGTAAAGATGAGGTGAAGAGCGGAGTTATGCAGTCATAAGTGAAGGAACTCAAGACCGTCACCTGGAAGCAGCAAGGAAAGATTCCTTCCTAGAGGCTTGGAAGGAAGTGCATCCCTCTAACACCTTAATTTCAGATTTCCCTTCTCAGATCTGTGAGGGAGTAAGTTTCTGTTTCTGTAAGACATGGTCCTTCGTACAGCAACCCTGGGATACTAATGTGATCCTGAAATCACAGGACCAAAGAGATCCGGAGGGAGGCCTGGAGTCCGGTGTTCCTGCTGGCCCTCAGTGCCGCGTTAGCCACACTGAAGACACACAGGTGACTTAGGTGATCCCCTGACCCTGACCCTGGGTGCATATGCACCCAGATTGGCTCTGGCTCTGGGCGGGGCTGTGAGTGGCCACTCTTCACCTCATGCCACTGGGTCTGTGGGGCATGTAGAGCCCACAAGAGCTGACTGCACGGTACAGTGGACTAAGCAAGCTCTCAGCTGCTGCATCCACATTCTGTACAGTTCTACACGGTTTAAAAAAATGGCAGAGGATTAAGAAATGATGAAAGCTCATAGCAAGGAAGAAAATATTATGAGTGATGAAAATTCCCTTAAAAAAGTTAATTCATGTCCAAATGATAAAAATTTCCCCATTTCTAAGTCTTTATCAAATATACCCAACACTTTTGCTAAGGGATGATATAGCCTTTTATTTTTCTTCCCACCTTCCTTCCTTTCTCTTTCCCTTCTCTCTTTCTTTTTTGATTCTGAAGAGCCCAGAGAAAAACTTTATTGGGGATGCTTTTAACTAAAGTTCTTTCCCAAGTCAGAAAGATGAATTTTGTAACCTACTACAGGCCCTTACAGTATTAGCCTTAGACTTCTAAAATTTGTTCTATACCCATTTATCCTAAACCAATATTTCATATAAAAATTTGAAGTTCGACTTTTGGAGTTATTACCACATCAAATAAAGCTGTATACCTTATAGCACAGTCTTACTTGGTACTTCATATAATGATTTTGATTCCCAAACTTTATATTCACTATTAAAATTAAATTTTAATTTCTTTTTATGCTTAAATTAGCTTAATAATAGTGTTGGGATTATAAAGCAATAGCAAAAACTTGATACTATTTTTATCAAAACTAAGCTTTTCAATTTGTAAAATTCTCTCAACTTTTTTTTTTCTAACCAGCTGACTGGCTTGTATTGTGGCAACTTGCTAAAGACTGATGTTCATATCCCTCTCAAATTCATATGTTGAAACCTGATCCCCAATGCATCGGTATTTGGAGGTGGGGCCTCTGAAAGGTGATTAGATAATGAAGATAGAACCCTCATAAATGGGATTATTGCTCTTAAAAAAGAGACTCCAGAAAGATCCCTCATGCCTTCTACTACGCAGCAGGACGATGGCTACAAATCAAGAAGCAGGCTTTCACCGGACACCAAATCTGTCATCTCCTTGATATTGAACTTCTGAACCTCCAGAACTTCAAGAAATTAATTACTGCTGTGCTGGTTACAAGCCACTCAGTCAATGGGATTTTGTTACAGTAGCCTGAACAAACTAAGACACAGTTCTAGCTGGCCTTGCTTTTTACTTCAAGAGTTCCCGTATTGTTCATATTGGTTGGTTCTCTAAGAAAACAGTCTATTTTGCATCTTCATTCAGGCAGTGCAGGGCACTGGATAAGACAAACAACATACATTTGATAAGAATTGTTGGCCGGCAGTCTGTATAAACACCAGCTCACCAGCTACTCTGACCAAGCCGAGCTCTTTCACAGTGTGGTTGTATGAATTAAATAAAGTGATGCAAAGTATTTAAAATAATTCCTGGCACACAGTAGAATTTAATGCATGCTACTTTTCTCTAATACAGCCCTTTTTCTTTTCCATTAAAATTCCATTTTTTCTGTCAACTTCTGGGAAAGTAACTTTTACCTTGTTTGTGTATCAAGAATGTTTTTAGGAAATCTAGTTCTTAAGTCTTTTTAGCTCAAAATTTCATCCAATATCAGCTAGTTGCTGGAAATTTCAAAACTGTCAACTATCCCCATCTTAAAACTCAAGCTATGTAACATTAGCAAAATTTATTTTATTTTCTCCACTTAGTATTTCAGCGAAACAGGTAACAGCAAAAAGAGGTTCCACCAATCTCAAAATATTTATGCTGACCCATATGCTATTCCTGACCCAAAGGGTTCTCCATCTCTTGGGATGCAGCAGATGAAGCAATCACTGCCGACTGATCTGGGTAGGAATCCTTTTGAGTCAGTCATGAACTCGGCTGAGGATTGAAAGATGAGTATAATGATGAGTATTTTTCTAGATGGGGTTAATTAAAAAGAGCATTATTGTTAAGGTATTGTTATGTTCTCTTTTGTAAGGGGCCCTGAATCAATCTTTGCTAATGATGGCAAATCTACAACAAAATATGTTAACAGGCTAAACCAAAAAATGAGCAGGCTGCAGGGTGGTATCGAGAACTAAGCATGCACCGTGGGGTTATGGAGGAAATATACTTTGGCAGAAATGCCTCTTCCACCTTTGCTAAGTGCTTCTACCGTAAAATCTGTAGTTTAGCTTAGAAAAATATTTCAGTTCTAGAATCAGTTTAAGGGCTTATAAGAGCTCCTCTTTGGACATTGATATCACCATGCTGTAATCAGCTTTAAAGTGCTTTTTTAAAAAAACTCTAGAATCCGGGTGAATATATTCAAGTTGCATGAAAGTTGAGACATACTCTTCAAATATTATAACTTTTAATTCAGATGCATCTCACTGTGAACATTTCTGATACAAAAGTATCCTAATTTGCCAAAAAGTATACATTGAGCATAAGTAATTCTTTCCAGAAAGTTCAATATAATTTTTTTCAATCATAAGTATCCCTACCATGATTGTTTATATTTATTAGCATGCCCATGCAGCTCTCAGATGAGTTAAAACTCTTCAGTGGATAATGGTGAAATTGGCCTTTGACCTTAGGAAGCTGGCATTGTGCAGTGGAAAAAACACAGAACACTTCTGGGTGCAGGTCCTATTCTGAGCAGAGTCATCTCAAGGAAGGCCCCGTAGGCTTTGGGTCCCTGTTTTCTCATATATTGAGTTATAGAATTGGGTCACATTAAATTTAAGGTCCCTTCCAGTTCTAAAAATATATAAAAGGAAGTGATCAAATTTCAGGAGTCCAAATGAGAAGGGAAGGTATGGAAATGCTTTCTAAGGAAAGCAGAATTGGAAATGGATGTCGAAGAATACACACAAGTATATAGGTATAAAAGCTGGGAAATGTGGAGCCTTTAAGAGAAAAACAGGGGTCTAGTTTGGCTAGAACAAGAAGAACAAGAGAACAGGTTAATCATGCAGAGATTGGAACCCTACAGTTTATTTATTCAGCAAATATTTATTAAGCAGTTACCATGTGCCAGACACTTTCCTAAGCACAAGATACAATGGTGAGCACGATAGGCAAGGTCTCCTTAGGAGTGCTTTAGTCTACTGGGGAAGAGAGACTATTTAACAGCTATGATAGGGAAGCACATGGCAATAACATCTAACCTGGTCTGGATGTGAACAGCCTTCAAAGGTGTTATGTTTAAGCTGAAACTCAAAGGTTAAATCATGTCAGCCAGGTACAGCTTGGACAACTGTTCTAAGCAGCAGTGAAGTACCTGCCTTTCCTAACCCTTTATATCTAAATCTTGTTAACCAAATTATGCACCATGTGTCCAGTAGCTAATAAAAATGAGTCACTGTCAATCTAAGCAACTGAAATTGGCTTGCAGAACGAGTGTATTTACCACCCCTGTTGCAGGAGACAACTATACCAGAGATAGCATGTCATCTCTTCATTTTTTAAACACAAAAAATATAGACTTACAATTTAAAAGTCCTCACAAAGAGTTTTTGTGAAAGTCATCAAATAGAATGTCAACAACCAATAGTTCATTCAAGCTTAGCCAAATTTCAATGAAATTAGGTAATTAAAACAATATATGGAACTCGTGTAGTGCAAAAGCTTCCCACTGATTGTGTTCAATGCTTGCTGAGAGCCTAGAAGTAGGAGTCTCTACGTTTTGAGTTGTGAGTTTCTTCAGCAAGATTTACCAGTTGAAATGTATGAGAAAAGTCTAATGGTTAGATTTCTCTAAGGCTAAAGTTGGACAGGAAAACAGACCTCACAACAGTTATAAGAAGGGGTCTAAGCTAAGTAGAAAAGACATAAAGTCAGACAATCGCCAGCGAGTGGGAGAGACGGACACTGATAGTTCCAGTAAGTTGAAGAATGTGTCGGGAGAGAGAGGAGAAGGAAGGATAAGCATAACCTGTGAAGGTGGCAAGGACATGGGATATTGACCTTCGGTGGCAGAAAGAGGACAGACAGTTCTGGGGGATGGCAAGGTTTACGGTGTGACCATGGTAACGGGGTTGAAAGAGACGGAAAAAAGCAGGTTACTGTGAGGCTGTGATTCTGATTGAAAGCTCACATGACATTTATGTTACCTAGGACCATATATAGGAATCACAGCTTTAAGCCCCGTGTCAAAATTTTCCAAGAGTGTGGGAAATTTTCTTCCAATTGGGAACAAGAAGGGAAGTAAGTAAATCCCAATTACTAGGAATATGTGAGAATCTGATGCAATAATCAACTCAAAAGCCCTGGGGGAGAAGGAACAGATGTTTAGAAGTGATGGTGGAGAGCAGGAGCCCAGCCACCTGCTTGCAGGAGGAGGAGGTGATGGGTCGGGGGAGGTGAGGCAGGGCCCTGGAGGGAGACTTGGGTCACACTTAAGGAAAGATCCTGGTGTGAGTGTGAGACAAAGGGGTTGAGGGTATAAGGTGGACACAGTGGAAAGAAATTGTTCAAAAGAACAAAGATGGGTTTGAGAAGCCAAGGCCTGGGATGAGATACAGTGGCGGGAAAAGAGCTGAAAGGCTTGGAGTTATGACAGTGGTGACTGTCGGCAGGGAGGAAAGTCTTGGTGTTCATTCACTGATTTTAAAACTCTTACTAGAACTTGAATGTAAAGGTATCTTCTGTGGATGCAGATAGGAGCACTGAGTCACGTCCAAGCCAAACGACAATCTCCGTCCTTCAGCTAACTGCCTTTCTTAAAAGATGAGCTGCCTTGTGTGGAAAGGCTGGCACAGCAGGAGCTACGGTGACCTCACTCAGGTTTCTCCTATGGAGGCAGGAACTGGTTTATAAAAAAAGGAGCTGCCTCTTATGTAAAGATTACCAGGCGGGGTCAGGGCTGGTGTTAATTGATTGGGGAGAATGAACAGGCTCATCAGGTTAGAATTCAGGGTTGACCTCCATTCTCAGCAAGGCACTGGAGCAGGAGACAAAGGGGCCAGCCAGTGGTGAAAGGGGAGTTACGGGAGTGTGGAAGGAGAAAATGTCCTGCAGCACACTGCCCACGTGCCAGAACTCTGTCTGGCCTTGAATGGCCACACATACAGGACCCAGATCCCTGCAACCACTAGCAAGAACTCCTAAAACATTTCCAAGTCGAGCTCCCTTTGATTGCATGACTGGGTCTGCGAAGGGAGCAGGACAAGCAATGCATGGACCAATGCCATTGTGGCTACGAACGCACTGAGAACTGAAGCCACTTGGATGCATGTTCTTATTAGACCACATATAAACATCAGCGACAGGTTCTGGTACCTGCTAAAGGGAGCAGATTCATTCTGTCCTGTGGACTTTGAAGTCTGAGGTGGATATGTTTTACCTGTCCTCTTGTGTGCTCTGAATAGCAATCCGAAGAGTCTGAAGGTGAACAGCCAAAGACATGAGCCAGTCCCAAAGCAGATTAAAACATATGCCTGTTAGGTTTTGATGTATAAATCAGCACAGTCATCAAGATGTGTCTCCTGGAAACAGTCTTAGTATGGGTTTCTTGCTCAGCAAACCAAACAAATGTACTAACCAAATGCAAGAAAAGAGAAGAGGGAGGAACCTGGAAAAAACTTTAGTCAAAACTGACCTTTCAGACCTAGTAAAAGATGGACTTGCTCTATAAAGGCTAAATGATAAAGATGCAGATAGCAACCAAATGTTACCCTCTAGAGGCCAATGGCATCATAACAAGAATAATGCATATAGCAGCCTGGGAGCATGGGTCAGGTTTTCTTTGTGGAAGGTAGGTTTTTATCTTGGCTTTAGTAATGAAAGAAGATGAGTTGGTTATTTCGTTTCTCAATGGTAGCTTTTCTTTCTGACTTATTAGTCATTTAAGGCAATCTATTTAGGTGCCGGTACTATTAATCCATGTAAGTAAAAAGTAGGTGAAAAAATGTAAATGTAAAGCTCCACTATTTGATATCAGAATAAAGTTAACTTTCCCTTTTTGGGCTATATCTGTAACTCTTAATTTCCATTAAGATTATAGCTTTATGAAGCTGTATGTACAGCACTTTATGTTATCTTCTTCTACATGGAAACTGAGAGGAAAGACTCAAGGAAAACCACTCAAGGGCAATGTCACGTTTCTCTGTGTCCCTCCGTCTGATAAGTTAGCCTCCCACCCCAACCCGCACTTTCTTTAAGATGGGCTCTCACAAAAACAAAGGAGACCTTAGTGACATGAAATGTGGATCTGGCCCAGAAAGGGTTCATGGCCATAGGATAGGATGGATATCTGCTTTCAAAAGTTTCAATTTTATCCCACCAAAATCCCGGTGTCCCGAATTCTGACCTGTTATAAAACATTTTCATGGAGGTTTTTAAATACTATATATATTAATATATATAATACTATATATATAAATTTATGTCAAGTTAAATATACTCTATCTCATATAGAAATTCTTGTACACTCATGCATCACATTTTGGTCAAGGATGGACCACATATGTGACGACGGTCCTATAAATTATTACGAACCTGCAAATTCCTATTACCTAGTGACGTCATAGCTGTCATAACACGGAAGCCTCCTATCATTGCCAGGGTAACAGTGTTGCTGGTGTAAGGACATAGCGTGATGCATTATGGTAAGGTAATGTTCTAGGCCTTCACACACTACTCACTCCGAGCAACTTGCAGTCCTGGAAGCTCCACTCATTGTAAGTGCCTTCTACAAGTGTGCCATTTTTTGTCTTTTATACTGTAATTTCATGCTGTACCTTTTATACTGTACCTTTTATACTGTACCTTTTATGTGGTACCTTTTCTATACTTAGATAATGTTTATATACACAAATACCAGTGGTTCCAATTGCCAACAATACTCAGCACAGCAACACGCTATATGTGTTTGTAGCCTAGGCGCAAGAGCGTAGACAGGTATCAGGCCTTACCATCTAGGTTTGTATATCTGCACTTTGTGATATTTGCACAACAAAGAAATTGCCTAAGGATGCATTTCACAGAACATATTCCCACCTTTTAGTGAACGTGACTCTTGATTGATATACTTCCTTCCCATTATTTTTAGTCATTTTAACCTAATCCTATAAGATGCAAGTAAAGCCCATTTCCTCTATTTTAGTAATTAGTAAAACAGAGAACACCTGCCAGTGTTTCCTTCCTCAGCTGTGCATTTTTAGTCATCAGGGTTTTAAAATTGTGAATAACAGTTCAAGTGGGAAACAGCAAACGTCGAATGTTATCATGCAAACCTCAGTTTATCTCTGATGTATTTCTCGGTCTCTTGTTATAATGTCCGTTAACTTAGGAACTTAATATGAAAATAAATTCTGTCAACTTTTAGCAAGGGAGATGCGTTAAGATCAATGGAAGCTAACATTTTGACTACACAAATTTAAATGTAATTAATTCTTATCAACCATTTTGATACTAGAAATAAATTTTTTATAAAGTTTTTCTTTTCTACTGCCTCTTACACTGCTATTTATTTTGAAGTCTTTAGGGATCTCAGGCATGTGTTTTCCAGGCCCCATAGCTAAGATACACAATAGGGTTAATCTGCATTTTGGAGACAATTCCTTTATAAGGTCTTGTTTTTATCCAGTAATTTTCTCCATGAAACTGTAATAATGAAATACTTTTTACAGTAAAAAACTTTCAGTAATATATCAGAAGCTTTATAACAATTTATTGCTACAGAAAGAGGTCATTTAAATCCAATAAAGCATCATCCTCATTTATCCTCTTTTATGAAGAGATGAGCTTAGCTATTATAAAATATCTTTCCAAGTCTGGTCTTAAAAATAATTATGGAAACAAAGATTTGGCATTAGGGTAAGGATGTGGGTTTTGCAGTCAGAAGGTTTGAATCACTGCTTCCATTTACTAAGCTGCCTAAACTTGAGAAAATCAACTCTTAACTTGCCCACCTGATAAATGGGGGCATATTGAGTACTCAGTGGCACCTGTGAGGAATAAAATATACACCATAATATATATATCAAACAGCTCAGGAGCTCAGCAAGCATTCGACAGATGGTAACTCTTTATATCAACTGTGTATATTTGTTTTTAGTTGCAACCTTCCCCCTTTTTTTTATTTATACAAATAACCTCCTGCAGTAAAAACTTTAGGAATGAAAATAGAAAAGGTTACTCTCTAAATTTATAAAAAATTCAAAACGTGGAATAGTTATTAAATTCTTTTATTATATGTTATAATTATGCTGCAATTATATATACATATTACATTTATAAAATTGTATGTTTATATATGTAAATTAAGTTTTATTTAGCTTACACTAAATTATGTTTTTTAGTATGTAATTTCCAAGCAGTTTTTCATAAGTCAAATGACTTCAGTTAATTAAAGTATCCAATTTATAATACATATGTTACAACATGTAAGACACAGAATATTAAAGTAATAATCATCTGTGACCAGGTTCATGCAGATTTTGAATAGATAGATGTTCGATACATTAATGAAGTTTTGTAGAACAATTGGAATTATTTGAATTTACCTAAAGTCTCATTATTCCTGTGATAATCTGAGCCTCATTGAGAGATGAAGAGGCAAACTATAAAGTAGCTATAGAGGTAGGCACCTGCAGTGGTTCCTTCAAAATATTTTCTGTAAAAAATTTTTATTGGATACTAATTTCATGTTGTGTAGCAATACTGGCCTGCTTTAAAGGTAAACACTGAAGAATGTGGGCTTTATTCTGCTACAGTTTTGAGCAAGAGAACATCAGATAAGAATTTCAGAAATACTCATCTGGCTGTGAGGTATAGGCTTGATTTGAAGTCAAGGTTGATCAATTAAAAGCAGTAATTCTAGAGAGAGAGAAAATCTGAGTGAGAAAATAAACATAGAAATTGAAAAGAAGGGAAAATAAGAATATTTACTTGGAAGTAGAACTGTCATGGATTAACAGCTTCTTAGATAAGAGAGCTCCCATATTAATCTATTTTTTTCATAATTCTTAAAGGCACATTCAATAATTGTGGTGTATTCTGCAGGATACCTTATGTCTATTACGTATTTTTCCAAATGCTCTCCTTTCTGTTTTGGGCCAAGAGCCAAGATTCTAAATTTTATGATGTTGATCTATAACCAGGTACTGTGTATGCCCTGCATACAAGTGTGAAACGCTGTGAGCATTGAGAGAATAACCAGCAAATTCATAATTTAATACTAACTCAGCAGAGTATGTATTATATTTCCTTGTTCCCCCTTCCCTTGTCACCACATTCTGGTTTTTTTTTTTATTGGTTACGATATCATTTGGGGAGCCTGAAGATGAGGACCAGCCTCCTATTCAGCTTTATCAACGTTCCTGTTGACTATCTTTGTTATAATGGCTCTTATCCCCCCACAACTCTTGAGACCTACAACTAAATGTTTTTAACTGATTTTAGCAGTATCCTCTAGTACCTTAAGCCAACCCATGAAGCCTTTATGATTTCTGATGTTGTGAGCAAAAGAGGATCTTTGCTTTATTTTCTCATCGTTGCCATCTCTCCAAGGCTTTTCTCCTTGAGGAATAAAATTATTTCCATTCTCTTTCTGTAGACTTTGCCCTCCTTTAAACTCTCAAATTTTTTTCTGCCCATATACTCTATTCCTACTTCTTTCTAACCTGTATAATCTTTTACCACACTCCAGTGAAACCCTCCCCACCCCTATTTATAATAACTTATCAAACATCATTTGGTTTTGGCCTTGGGGTACTATTCAAATCAAGGGAAAACATTTCCTGCTTCACAGAGACATGAATCTAAATTCCAGGTAACTCAGGAGCAGTTGTCTAGGACAACTAGAAGCTGGCTGGAAAGGCAGAGATGCCGGAGACCAGAGGCAGCCATCTGCAGTCCTGTTGGCACGTCCGTGGATGGTTATGTCGTTGGCAGATGGTGCCTTGATAGATATGTGTTCGCTGTGGTACTGAAAACGTTGAGGGCACTGAATCACAGGCAAGTTCTCATTTCCCTTATTTCTGAAGCAACAAGAAAATATTTTCTGTGTTTTGGAACCATGCTGCAGATCCCCAAGATTAATTCGATTGTGCAAATCTGGCCATTTTAGATTTCCTCTTTTATGAAGTAGAACTCCAGGGTTCAGGAGACCACTTTCTCTATATCTGTCTGTCTGTCTATCATCTATTTATCACTACTTATTTATTTATTATGGGAAACCATCACCTAGTTCTATTTTTATTAGAACTTTGAACTGTGGGATACTTTTTTTTCCCTATCTAAATGGAAAAATGAGAGCAACTACATAAAGACTTTGTTAGTAATTGGTTTGAATTGAACTGTCTGATTACTCTTGGCCAGGAGTGACTTGCCACCTGTCTCAAACAAGCAACACCAAACTGGGCCCCGGCAAAAACCAGCCGGGGAAGCTGACGCAGGTGTCTTAAAAATCGGGAGTGCTTGTTTCCTTTGCTGCTGCTTCCCAGGAGGAGGGGTCCGAAGGAGAGGTTGGGTGACAGCTCAGGTCCTTTTCATTTTAAATACTTTGCGGATGTGATCTTACATAAAATTTGTTTCTAAGGATTCTTTGAGGAAAAACTTAGCAGCCGTGTAGCTAGGTGTTGATTTTTTTTTGCCTTCTTTACTCAGAAAAACATAAAAAAGTCAAAAATATTTAGGCAGGGGATGTCCACTTTATTAAAAATGTTTTCTAATGCTGTAATGCAATGGTTTATATATCTTCCCTGTGGTTCTCAATTTCATATCCAGTTAGATATTTTAAAAAACTGAAGTCTTTTTTGCTTTTTTGTTTGTTTTTTAAATTTTTAGAAAAAAGTCATTTACTCTTAAAATATTACAAATCAGATTAATTGGTTCACAAAATGATTTTCTTTTTTCAAAAAAAAAACATTTGTAGCGATTATATTAGGTATATAATTCAAACAATAAATTTGTGTTTGAAATGTTTGAAAATATATTTACCAAATTTAAAATCAGACAGTATCATAACCAGAAGTCTTTCCATAGGCATTCTTGGCTAGCAAATAGATTTGATTATTGTATATATGCATATGTTAATTTGAATTTAAGTGTTATTGTTAAACTTATACCTTTTTACCTCTTTTAAAAAGAAACAACAGACCCCAAATCAAGTCACTTGTGTTAAGTCCCATCAAGACTTAATACCTAACCTAATTTCCTGTTTAAGAGTTGAATTTTAAATCAATCCGTCTGGAATTTTTCTGATCAACACTAGTGAGGTGTTCTGTCTGAAAAAACCCTCTGCTTCCATTAAGGGAAAGAAACCTCACCTGAAATAATCCACTCTTTTAACTTTCTTGTTCTCCCCTCCTTCTGTCTATAAAAACCTTCAATTTTTTACAACCCCTCAAAGCTCCTTTCTGTTTGCTAAATGGGATGCTGCCCAGTTCATGAATCATTAAATAAATCCAATTAGATTTTCAAATTTGCTCAGTTGAATTTTTGCTCTTTAATACCCCTAAATTACAACCCAAAGAAATGCTGTTTGGTTTTCATATAAAGATATAATCCAGGTGGAACTTAATTACTTTGAAATTGTGTTTTGTTTGGTTTTATTCATGGCGTCGTTATGGAGGGTGTTCCTTTTGTTGGTTCATCCTGATATTCTCCTCCCAGCCTGGTCGATTTCTAGTGATGTGCTTCCTTCCTTTTCAGCCTCAGCAAAAAGAGGAGAGAGGAACCACAGCTTGCTCCTGTTTAGTTTGTAAAGCGTTCAGTGTCACCCTGAGCTGGGAATCAAATTACAAAGAACATCATGACCTTGCTGGGGAGAAAACAAAAGTTCTTCAATCCTTTTAGGTTTTTTGTCTGGTCTAATAATCAAATTAACATAAGACAGAGGAACAAGAGAAAAATCAATGTAATTACATAGGTGTACCAGTTCCTGTAAGAATGTGAGATCTAAGGGTAAGTCAGGCACTTGAGGCTTAAATGCCATTTTGAGCACAGGAAGGGGCTAGGCATCTGGGATTTCAAAGGGGAGCAAGATAATTCACAAGAGCAAATGTTTGATAAACTAATGTTTGTCATGCCATGCAGAGACAAGGAGGCACGGAGAGGACTTAGAACAAGCAGGCCTTGCCAAGTTTCCCCACACCTCCACCACCCCACCATGCTCACAGTCTTTGTAGTTATCTCTGGTGACAGCTCTGGTCCTGCCATAGACCATCTATCTCAATTCTTTTAGGAAGTTAAAGGGTGTAAAAAAAAAGAACTTCATGAATCTTCTGTTGCTTAAAAATTATCAGCCTAAAATCTCATGCCAAAGAAACACTTTTCGGGGTGGCAAATTTTGCTCCTCTACACCCCTCAGAAAAGGCTAGGACATAGCGAGGTGCCAGCACGGAAACAAAACAAAGCCCCAACCAGTAAGAGAAGGTCCCATGCCACCATGTATTCTGGTCCCCCCTTTCCAAGATGACCCCGTCCCCAGTGCCCCATTCCACATCCTTTCTCAGTCTTCATTGTACCTAATCTCCGCCGGCTGAGACACAATGGAGCGCCCTCTTTTCTGAAATGACTTTGCCAGTAATCTTGCCATGTATATGGCTTCGATTTTTGCCTAAGAGAAAATTTCCAAATCAAGCTATGAAGTCCTGGAAAACAGCTTCAGGGAGACACCTTAAACTATAGAGTCAGAAATGAGTGCACTCACCTCAGCACTGATAAGTGGAGACTGTACAAATAGTAACAAATAGTAATTATTCTGCAGACAGCCACAAGTTAAAAAGGTAGTATACAACAGGTGGCAAAATCAGAAGAGGATCTCTATGTACAAACAGTGTTTATAAGCTGTTCTTTAGACTTTGTTGTCAATAGCCATTTTCAGATGCAAAAAGAAGCAATATTCTTAAATGCTTCGAAGTGAAGGAGTGTTTTACATTTTTATAACTGAAAGCCTTCATACTTTTGGTGTGAAGCCTGCGTTTAAGTACTATTTTTGTGATTAGTTTTGTATGGCTTCAAAACCCTCGCCAATTTATGGGAGACTTGGGTTGGTTGTGAGTAAAGAGATAGGTTGTGTGATGGTGGCTCAGGGTATCGAGTTGGTGACACATAGAGTGTATCTGACATAAAAAATTTTGCAATGTGTTTCCTTTGTTACTGCTGCATGTGGAACACATCTAAAGCTCATAGACGAGAAATAATCTAATTCTAATTTCTCACTTGAATTGAAAAAAACATATTTTCTCCAACCAACATAAAAATCCATGTGACTGTGATAATTTAATTAATACATGATATGCAGATAAATTTTAGCAACTTACATGTACAAGTTATGAAATTTTTAATGTCTTTCTGAAAGGTTTTAAAATTCAGTTGGCACTGAAATACTTTCCAAAATATCGTTCAATTATATTTTATTGTTTATAAAATGAATGATGGGAAACTAAATGTAATGCAACTAATGCTTTATCTCTGTGAAAGCATAAATTCCTTACTATCAGGCAACTGCAAACTCCTTTTGTGTGTTTAATGATGTGGCTGTTATAAAACTAGATTGAATAAACCACGCATGTTTTATGTTTTCTTGTGAGGCGCTTCCATTAACAGTTAAGTTGCATTGTGTGAAGATGTGGTCAAAATGTTTCTCATTTAAATTGTAAAATGTTTGAACAACATAGGATTTGGGAGAGTGCACTGAAATTAGTCAGAAACCTGAATTTCATTCAAAACAAAATTATTCTCATTATGTCTTAATTTAGCTTTGTATCCTTAACATATTCTTCATAGTAGTATTTTTGTATAGGGCTTACTTATTATTAGAGACTTAGATTCTGAACATTTGTGACCTGCAAGTTCAAACTGGCCTTTAAAGTTAAGTGGAAATATATATTATATATAAAATATATAATATATATTGCCATGTATATGGCTTTACAATATATAAAATATATTGTAAGCAAAACGCCTCTTTTATTTCTCGGAGCTGTCTTTTCAGAACTTCTGAAATTCTTCAAGTTCCCTTTCTCACTCATTCTTGTGCCAATACTGTGATGTTGACTTCTAACTCATTTGTGTTCTTATAATTACAGTGTATATTTAAAATGCATAGCTGAATCTTGGTTATTTTTTTTTAATTGAGTATAGTCATTTTTGTTTTTGGAGTGTTTAGTCTATTTACATTTAAATGAATTACTGGTATAGTTAGTTTAATTCTATTTTCTTGCTATTTGTTTTCCACTAGTCACATCTGCTCTCTCTTTGATGTTTATTTCTGCTTTCCTGATTTCTTTTGAATTAATCAAATTTTTTTTTGCATTTTTTCTACTCCATTAACTTTTAGTTCTACTATTTGTGAATATACATTTTAAAATGCATCCTATCACATTGTACCTTCAGTAAATACTTGTACCAATTCTTGAATGATACAAGAATCTTACCAGAAGTCATCTCCATTTGTTTTCTTCCCACCAAACTGGGACACTTAAGAGTGAGAAGTACACTATTACACCAGAACTGGTGTAAACTGGTTATACGTTGGGCCAGTCCAGCACGACAGGGAGACTCTATGAATGTAGCCCTCCTCTTTCGGGAATGAAGTCCTTTAGAAACTGCTACTGTTTTGAGCAAAGGCATCACTGGGTGCTGATTAGGGAGAAAGCTCTGCAGGTCACAGCTCCCGGGCCCAATCCCTGATCTGCCATTTTCTAACTGCATAGGTTTTGGCAAATTAACTAAACTGTGCTGCCTTAGGCTCTTCACCTGTAAAACAGAGGTAAAAATATGACGAAATGAGATTAAATTCATATGGATGTTATGAGGATTTAAAAACAAAATGCTGGAGAGCACGAGATACTGCCTGGCATATAGTAGTAACTTAACAAAAGGTAGCAATCATTTTTTTCTCACAATTTATTTTCACAAACACATGCTTTCCTTAGCCCAAGTTTATACTTTGAATTTTTCAAAACTTTCTAGTGGTTGCAGATTGGAAGGTACCATCCCACCAGCTTTGTAGGAATGACCTTCAGTCTGTCCCTGCATCTAAGCTTTCTAAATGCACATGGAGCAGTCACTTCTGTAAGTCTTTTCAGGAAGTCAACTATTGCTACTCTCTGTTCACTAAAATCATGCTTTGGAGCTTTTGTTCAGGCTGCCCAGAGAACACTAACTTATTCCTCATGACCCATCTCCTCCTCATTATTTAGGTTCCTCTGGTCTTTCATAATTGAGTTAGCTTTTCCTTTTTCTATGCTCTGATATAACTTGGTGTTATGCAAGCATCTCTGAAAGCCATTAAAGAGTGTTTTGAGAATTAAATTAATAGATAAGTTCAACATACCAAGGACACTCTAGAGACATTTCTCTAGCTAGTCATGAAAAACTACAACAGTGGTTCTGATCTAGAGGGGCATTTAAAATATTTGTGGGATGTTTTTTGCTATGGCAATGGTCAAATGTACATTCAGTTCTGCAATAATGCTTGTTCTGAAACCATGAATTTAAAATCAATAAGAAAAAAAATTTTTATGTATAGAAAATATTCAGGTGAGCACAGAAAACTGCACTTAGATGAACCCAACTGCATAGGAATACACAACACATACACTTTGAATGTCTTACAGCTACCTCAGTTTACCATGTGTGTTATTCTACTAAGTTATGTTTTATTATTCTTTTGTGTCTGTGAACTCTCATATACAAAACAAAACAGAACACATATTCAACATCCCAAATGTGTTTAAAATCTTGGTTTAAAACACCAAGTAGTGCTTAAAAAAAAGAAAGAGCTCAAAAACCCTAATGGAAACCATCAAATCCTTTTAATGCTTCTTTTGATGCAAGTAGTGACAGGCTTAGTTGTTGCCAACATCACTATAATTTCTAAAGTCTTCAGCTGTCAGGAGAGGCTCCCAAAGCAGACAGGAAAGCTGGGAAAGAATTTCCAGCAAAGAGACAGACATTAACTGAAGAATAAGGTAATACATTGGATCAGAATTTCAATTTTGATGAAATGGGTATCTATTATAAGCACATGCCTCAAAGCCAAAATCAAAAACAAAACATGCCCCAGGAATAAGGCTGAGGGAGAGCACCAAAAAGAGAATGAGTCATGCCCATCACATATGGTGTTATCAACTTTTCTACTGATTTCAGAAAATCTCCTCACACTTCACAATAACTTGCCAATTGCAGCCCTTCCAACATACACTTCCCCAAGCAAACGCCAGGTCTTTTATAAAGTAAAGTGCCATATTTACCCTGTAATTTATACACTTACCACCACTAAACATGTATAATGTTGCACTACTGTTTTATTAGGTTTCTATCTTTTTAAAAACATGTTCTGACAAAATCTTTGAGTACTGTGCCTCTAACTTCATTTTTTGCTATCACGAGCCTTTTGATTTTTAATTGCACAGTTTTGCGTAGCAGATGTTTTTTTTTTTTTTTTTTTTTTTTTTTTTTTTTTTTTTTTTTTTTTTTTTTTTTTTTTTTTTTTTTTTTTTTTTTTTTTTTTTTTTTTTTTTTTTTTTTTTTTTTTTTTTTTTTTTTTTTTTTTTTTTTTTTTTTTTTTTTTTTTTTTTTTTTTTTTTTTTTTTTTTTTT
>PVKZ01001663.1:86309-309918 GCA_004027375.1 Macroglossus sobrinus | reverse complement strand
TTTTGATTAATCAAGTTTGCCTCTGATCTTCATCAGTGAAAGTTATGCCTCTGCTCACTGCCCTATAAAAAAGCCAAATTATGGTTTATAATTTTTTTTTTTTTTTTTTTTGCTGCTACTGCTATTGCTTGTTGATACTCAGCTGAGATGTTCTTGGACAAATCAAATTGTTAAATTATCTTCTGGCTCATTTTCCCATCTGTAAAAATATGGAGATTTGTTGAAAATATGTATCTGAAATCTGTTACCCAAATACACTTCTGATGACATAGAAAACATAAAGCAGGAAATGAGTGAGATAGTTTGGCAAAGACTCTCAGATTTTGAACCAGAGAGTTCTTCAAGTTTATCAAATTAATAAGTACTTACTCAGAATATTTTACCATGTGACTTTAGGCTTAACATTTCTTCTCCCTGTCAATTTCTTTTCTGCAATTCAGCTTTTTTATTGGATCTCTAAGGATCCCTTCAGTTTCCTTTGACTCTTTCCTAAGCTCTATTCTGGACATTATGTCAGACACAAAGATCGAAACCATGCTATAAGTGTTTGAGATATAGTTACAGACATAAGATTTACATATGTGTAAGTATAATTATCCAAGACATATTATTAGAATCAAATTGTGGTCAAATGTGCAAATATGCAAGCTTGCCAGAGTTTGAGCTCCTAGAGGTGAAAGACTGTTGATTTTTATGCATCATCTAACCCCAATGTCTAGAGCAGCAGCTCAGTAAATAGCCTTTGAATTAATAATGGATAGCAGAAGTAATCATTTAAAAGTTACAATTGATATGGTACAGTTTCCACTGAATAAAAAGGTATAGCTAACCAATAAGAATGGGTGCTGGCTGCTGCGCACTGTTTAGTGTGAGCCATGGGTGCTGATCCAGATGAGGGAGAGATTGCTGGGTGGTTAGAGGAGGTGCCATTCGAGCTGGGCTTCAAAGATTGGCAGACTTCAAGTGAAGAACTGGAGGAGGGTATTTAATTGGGAAAAATGATTTGAGGAAAAGCACTAGGGCAAGAGTTCCAAAGAATAAGCAGAACAATAATATTTAGCTGGAGAAATAGCACAAAGAGGTTTTAAAAATATTTTAGAGTCCAAATATTACAGGGTGTGATACTTCATTTTTTTTTAACTCAAATGGGTCTCTTCTGTAGTTTTAAAAAAGTAATAACAACAAAACAAAAACTTCTGAATATTTTTTCTGTTATCTTTTTATTTAGGTTAATTAATTTTTAGAAGTTTACTTTTAAAACCAAAATGAACCAATAACCTTTAATAAATAGTATTTAATATGTAATCATGGCACACAATGTAGAAATTGCTTCATTTTGTATAGCAATACTTAAATGTTGTCATAAAAGCAAATGAAACCTGTTACCAACATTAAAAAAATGGAAAGAAATTGGTATATCTTGACCATGTTATCCTTGGAGCCCATATCTTTGGTTACATCTTTTCTAGAGGGAGGAAATAAAAACAACTAGTGCATTTTTCATGTGGCATGAATAAGCAAGAGAGTAGGAGGGTCACCTTACATGCTCCTAAATAAATCATGTGAAGATTTATTCATATGTCTTACAACCCTCCTTGACTCTGTTTTGACCTAGGAGGTATCAAAGAGAACAGCAAGCCAGAGCCATTTTTTTAGTTATAGAGAAGAAAAGGCTAATAAATGCTAAATCCATTCCTTGGCATCTCCTTTCTCCTTATATTTTTCTGGTGCTATCAACTGGGGCACAGACTGTCTTATGCTAGATTCTGGAAAAGTAATAGAGATTTAATCACTGATTTAAAAAATATAAATACACATACATATATGAAGGAAATAAGAGAAAAGGACAAAAACACATTTTATTATCTGATTTAAACCTTGAATCTCATCATATCTTAGCAAAGATGCTTGTAATAAGTGAGAGACCAGAATGCAATCTGGTTTAGGCAATATGGTAAAAGAGGTTTCAACACCACATTCGTGTTTTCTCCCACTCAAGACTCAAGAGGACAAACAATCTAGAAGAAGTAAAGATGAGGGGATGCCTCCATGTGATGGAAATACCTACATGATATTAAGCCTTAGAGCATCCTAAATTCTTTTCTACCCCTTAAATTGGCAGAATTTGACCAATCAATATGATATAAAGCACATTAAAAATTGGTTTCACACCTTTAAAATGTTAATCATTTGTCTCCTAATTAATCTAACTTGTCCCTCTTAAGGGACATTGCAATGTCTTGAAGGAACACACAGAGTCATTTGTAATCTTCCTCTTCATTAACTTCAAAAGATCCTAATCTCAATGATCTTTATAGGCTAATTTGTTAAAAGAAAAATTAGTTTAATACTTGTTGAGTGGAACCTGGGAATCTAAATTAATTTGTTCAGCACCAGCATCATTATGGTGTCCAGCTAAATACAATCAACTTCCCTTTTTAAATCCTTTCTTATCTCCTGTATCTTTCTAAAGCTCTTTAACTTCTGTTATTTTTTTTTTCATTGTGATTTCATTCTTTCTTGCATCCTTATATCTGCTATATTATAACCTATACTTCTCTCCATGTCATTTTAAAATTTTAATATTTTTATTTAAACAAATAAATAAAAAATATTTTCCCAAAATGTAATTCACATAAAAATGACTAATAAATTTTATAGTCTTGATTTGTACTGAGTTTCTAAAATCTGAGATATAATTTTACACTTAAAACACATCTTGATTTAGAAGTTAAATTTTATTAGATATATTTGATTTACATTTAGATTTTATGTGATATGTGAAAAAGATTCACATATCCAACTTGCTCCAAATATATCTTAAACTTTTCCAATGCTGAATCAAATATTACTTTTTTGAAGTTAAATTTAAACTAATTAAAATTAAGTCAAATAAAAAATTCCATTCTTTTTAGTGCCGAGTAGTATTCCAGTGTACAGATAAACCACAGTCTGCTCCTTCAGCTAGTGAAGGGGGTTCAAAATGTTTCTGATTTGGGGCAATTACAACTGCCACTAGCAATACTCGCATATGCCTTTTTGTGTGAACATAATGTTCCATTCTCCTTGGGTAAATATCAAAGAGGGGAGTCCTGGTCACAAGGTAAACAAATCTATGTTTACCTTCATTAAAAAAAAAAAATCAGTTTTCCAGAGTAGTTATGTTATTTTGCATTCCCAGCAACAACATACAGATCTTTCGTTTGCTCTGTCTTGTCAGCCTTGGCGTGGTGAATAACGTTCATTTTAGCCATTCTGCTATGTGTGGGTGTGTGCATTTCCCTCCAATACGGTGATGTTGGGCGTCGTTTCGTTTGTTGAATCGCTTCCCCTGTGTCCTCTTTGGTAAAATGACTGTCCCAATATACACACAGGTTTCAGCCTTGATCACCTGTATGGCTGCTGGGAACAGCTTCATTAACAGCACCCCTGTAGAGAGTCCTTTGCCGTCGGCCTTACGGACCATTAATTTTTGAAGTTACTTATGTCAGCACCTTTCTCCCATCTCAGTCTTTTCATAAGTTTCATTCCCCCAGTGAAGGGTTTCATACGTTTGCAGAACTGTTAAAACATAAACTGAGGCATATTTAAAAATGTGAGTATTTGAGCAAAAATCCACTGGAATCAGGCAAGCGCCAAACCAAAAGTAGTGAAAAGCGCTGCATAACGGGGGCTCAGGGAGAGACTTAATAGAGGAGATGGAAGCGAAGCAAGGAAGTTGTTTGACTATAGCTTAAGCAGTTGCCTTATTTGGGAGAGCCTCCTTGGTTAGTTGTCCTCAGGTTTTGATTTCTGAACCTTGAGCCATTGCAGGCTTAGGTTTCAGTTTGGCTTTAGGTAGGCTACTAAGGCATTCAAGTCCTCAGTCTGATTGTCTCCTGTGTAATTTAACAATTCAGATAGTGTTCTGTCATCATCTGCATTTTATTCTGAGATCTCAATTACTCTAAAAATTTGCATACAGTAAGGTTCATTCTTTGGGCTGTAAAGTTCTATAGGTTTTGACAAATATGGAGTATCATATGCCCATCTTTACAGTATCACGAAGAATAGTTTCACTGCCTTAAATAAATCCTCTGTGCTTCACCTGTTCAGTCCTCAACCATGGATCTGTTTACTGTGTTATAGTTTTGACTTTTCCAGAATATCATATATTATTTGAGATTATAAAGTGTGTAACCTTTTTAGACTGGCTTTTTTTTTCTTACCTAGCACTGTGTATTTAAGTTTCACCCAAGTTGATTTGTGGCTCGATAGTACATTGCTTTTTATCATCAAATAGCATTGAATTGTTTGGATGTACTATACTTAGTTTTTCCATTCATCTATTGAAGTCCATCTTGGTCACTTCTAGTTTTTAGCACTTATGAATAAAGATGCTATAAACATTTGGTTGACGGTTTTCTGTGGACATAAAATTTTCAAATCAGTTGGGTAAATACCTAGGAGTACAATTGCTGGATCATATGATAAGGCTTTTTTAGCTTTGGAAGAAACTGCCACGTGGTTCTCAAAGTGGCTGAATCATCTTGCATTCCCAGCAGAAATTAATGAGAGCTCTTGTCATTCCTCATCCTTGCTGGCAACTGGTATTGTCAGGTTTGGGGATTTTAGGGTGGAGCCCTAATTTAATATGACCTCTGTCCTTAAAAGAAGGGGGAGAGACACTAGGATTCCATGCACACAGAGAAAATACCAGCATGAGGGCACAGTGAGAAGATGGCCATCTGCTAGCCAAGGAAAGAGGTTCCAGGAAACTCCAAACCTGCCACCTGTTCTCGGACTCCAAACCTGAGAAAATAAATTTCTGTCATTCAAACCACCCAGTCTGTGGTATTTTGTTTGGCAGTCCTAGCAAACAACTGTACTAGGTTTTGTAGGTTTTCGCCTATGTTTTTCTTGTTTAATATTTTTGAAATTGATATTTATGTCTTTAACCCATTTTGAGTAAATGAGTTTGTGGCAGGTGTAAGGTTCATCTTTTTGTATATGAATGTGGAATTGTACCAACACCAGTTATTGAAATGATGATCCTTTCCCCCACTGAATTGCTTTTGCACCTTTGTCAAAGATCAATTGACTATTTTTGTGTGGAGTCATTATTGTTTTAATTTTTAAATAAGTGAATTTGAATTAAAATTTTATAACTAAGTATTACTGCAAAGATAATGATCCACTTAGCTCAGTATTAACTATAAGGCTTATCTCTATGACTTAGTGAATCATTTATCTCCATCTTGAATTATTTTTTTATAGATGAGGTCAAAGTGATCTCTTCCTCAGAACAGTTCAATTTAAGAAAAATACCAATTATTTACGTTGGCATTTGAAAAGTCAGGCTCCAAGGCAAAATTTTATGTGTGATCTTTTAGGTTCATCCATAGGCAAGTACTAAGTCTTTATCTGAGCCCCTTCATGGGGGCAAGCTGCCCCCCAAAGCTAGACTCAGTGGGTGCCCAGCCAGTGTATGCCAGACATGTCAGTCTCTGAACAAGGTTGCAGTAAAGGACTCAGCCCCTTCCGACTCCCTGTCCCCAGTCCAGCCTCCCAGTGGCTTTGCACTTAGCATGTCTCCATAAGTTCACCTGCACAAAACGTTAGCATGTTGTAGTCACTTTGATCCTATTTTATCCTTTCTTCGATTCTCTAGACTTCATCTGGGTAGGCAAGCATTCTCATGATTTTAAATTCATTTTCTTCTCATTTGGGGTGAGAAAAGTTTTAAGAATGCTCAAGAAATTAGTGGCACACATTTTTGGAAATGAATTTCATTTGCGTGTTATGAAACTTACACTAGATTCATTTAAAGTGCAAATAGATTCCTTTATACTTTCATTTTCACTTATTTCTTAGATCTCCGAAGTCACTGCTTAATGCAAAGTTATGACATTTGTAAGAGCATTCATCTCTTTATCCTGTCAAGTTTCTTATAGTTATGAGGTTTGCATCTATTTGCATTCCTCCAAGAAGTTCTATGGAATTTTTAGCTAAATTTACTTAGAGAAGATTTTTTCCTAATGCTTCAGCAGATTCACACAACAGCTGCTAGGCTCTCCTTCAGATGGTTTAGTGTCATGGAGATCTGGGAAAAGTACTGTTCAGGGCTCACTCTACACACCGAGCCCAGAGTTTGTCTCTTTTAATTAAAACATACGCTTCCACCGATTACTTTATAAGTAGTGATTCCATCTTCATCATTGAGTAAAATCTATGATACTTAAAAAGCTGTTATATGTATTTATCCAGCTGACACCTGCACATATGAATACATAATATTTCCAAATGGAAACACATTTACAAATTTATTACAGGAACGATCATCTCTCTCCTATTACATTTCACAACAGAAATCATCCTAGATAAAAGGCTAACAGAGTCTGTGCTACCTATCATGCATGCATTTGAGGTTACAGAATGAGACTTTAAATTATCATAACTTAGAATTTTAAATACTTGATTATAAAATAGCTTTAGCTAATACTTTTCTAAATTGTTGATATTCTCTCTCTCTCTCTCTCTCTCTCTCTCTCTCTCTCTCTCTCTCTCACTGAATTATATACCATAGTAAAAGTCTAAGCTCTCAGCTGAGGCAATCTGACTTTTACCACAAAGTATGGAATGTGATTAGTGAGGGTCTCTTTGGTCCTTGGCGGAGATGCTGTCAGTTAGTAAGATGGTTTCGGAAAATTATGTGAGTCTCTGCCTTTATAGAATCCACAAACTAGTAAGGGAGACATATCAACAAAGTTATTAGAAGAGAAAACGGTGAGTATTTCAGAGGTGCATGCACTGTTTCAGGTAAGCACAGAGGGAGGATTCAGGATGTGACAGCCAGAAGAAATCAGAGGGAATCTTGGGAGAGAGCACTGAGCTGGGAAGCTGACGTTCTGTAGCAGGTAGAGAAAGCAAAGAGAGCATTTCAGGAAGAAAGTATATTCTGTGTAAAGTCAGAGAGTGAAAGACGAAGATCTGTTTGACAGATTATAGGTAGTTGGTGTGGCTGTAACAGAATATATGTGAGAAGGAAGCCTGTCTTACTGAGATGAAGTAAAGTTCCAGTGAAGTTCAAAGTGATTAGAATATCATGCTATCATCTGGCACTTAAAGCAAACTTTTAAGATTTTGAAGCATTTCTGCTTGTTTGTTTTTCTTTTGATTTTTAAACTGAGATATTTAATTCAGTCAATAGGCAAGTGTTTGCTGAGGAAAGCACAGGGGAGTACAAATAAAGTATATGCAGTGTATTTGAAGAAGAAACCTTATTACACACACACACACACACACACACACACACACACACACACAACCACCTTAATTAATATAGTTTCAGTATGAAAATGCTAGTCCCAAAGAAAAGGCCTGTAGGCATCACATTGGAGGGTCCCCCACCAGAAAGTCTCAGCGTGATTATCTTTGAGAGCAGTGGAAGTGAACGGCAGCCACCCATGTGAGTTGTCTAATCTGCCTTTTAGTACATTATTTAAAAAAACAAAAGGCCAATTAACATAAAATAAAGGGACCCAAACAAATACATAAAGGAAATAGAATGAGAGAGTAGCAGAAAACTTTAAAAATAAATTATGGGAGTACCATTTTCAGTGTGATGCTCAAGTAATTTCTTCCTAGACTGCACTTCCTATAGATTATGCATATAATGTTAAAATGTTAATGTTAAAATGTTAGATCGTCCGTGCTGGGGACTGAAGAAAAAGGCCATTATTAAAGTATTCATAGATAATATATAATTGAATGTCTAATACTCATTATTTCATTTTATTTATTTATAACATGATTATATAATACATGCTATGTGTCAAATATTGTTCTAAGCACTTTTGTAAATAGTAACTCATTGGACCTTTATATCAGTCCTACAGGGTAGGTTCTATTATTTACATCCATCATTGTCTTAGAGTTGAAACTGGCCCAGAGTGATGAAGTCAGTTGCCCAAGGTCACAGAGCTAGGAGAGAACAGAGCTGAGATTCAAACCAGGTAAACTATAGAGTCCCTACCAGTAACTGTTATGCTATGTTGCAGTATGGTGATTAATAAATACAAAAAAAAAGTTTAATAGCTTGCCGTAGTTGCTAATTTGATTTTACTAATTTTCTTTCTGGGGTCCAACATCTGGGAAATGTTTCAAGATTGTTCAGGTGCTGAAAATGTTGTCAGGCATTTAAGGGGCTGGCAGCACAGACAGCTTGAAAACTTTCCAGCTACAAACACCAAGAATTGATCAATAAATTATAACTAACAGCCTTATAAATGCATGGCTAACTGCTAAGAAAGTCAGGAAAATTGCCTTGAGCTGGAAATGAAGAATACTAGGACAGGGAACTGCAGAGTTGACACTGTGTCTGCCCGAGTTATTTATCACTTTTAACAATACGGGAGCTTGAATTTAATACCAGTGCAGGGAAAGGGAGAGTTGGAACTGAGACCCGTACTTTTTATGTGCTAACCTTCAGTAAGAGTGAGGATCCTGGAAAAGGGGACTCTCAATAGTTGTGAGGATTACAAATTTATACACCCACTTTGGAGAGAAATGTAACAATGTCTCATAAATCTGAATATGTGCATTCTTATAACCAAGTAATTCCTTTGCTATGTTTGTACCCTGGGGAAAGTCTAGGCCATGGGAAAAAGCAGACAGAGACAAAAATTTTATTGCAACATTGTTTGCATTAGTAAAGACTTGTAACAGAATGGATAAATAAATTGTGCTATATTGGTATAATGAGGTATACAGAGCAGTGAAAATCAATCTACTGTGAGCATGTATTATCGGGGATAATTATCAAAAGCTCTACTTTTGTGATAAAGTTAAGTTGCAGTTTATTTGCAGCATTAACCTTAAGTGCTAAAATGTAGAGAATCAGAAGTTTTAAAAAAATTATAATTCTTAACCTCAAGAAAGAAAGAAGCCAAAAGGACTTCTAATAATCCCTCTCAAAAATAAAAGCTACACCAGCATTGCAGATGTAGTTGGCTCACCTTTGACCCAGCACATACCTTGCAGATAGACCCCTCAAAACAGGTCTCACAGTATTAAAACAATGATGGAATGGTGGTTTTAGTGAATATTCCCCATGTAGGAAGTATTCTCATATTCTCATTTCTTTCACCAAAATTCAAATCGAGTCATTATAGCTGTAACTCTTTCCAAAGCACATCTTTGCCTCTTTCTGGCCTCGCCAAGTGTCTCTCATTTCCTGAATCCACATAAATGCATGTCGTCTCAAACTTATGCAAAGGCATTTGACTCTGTTTTACTTTTAAACGTTTTTATCCCATCATGTTGCTCACCAACAGTATGTGGAGGAGGGGACTCCAATTTTAACACATGCTAGCCAACGCTTATCACCTTTTTATTATTATTATTATTATTACATTATAGCCATCCTAGTGAGTGTAATTGATATCTCATTGTGGCTTTAATATGTATTTCCCTAATGATAATGATGTTAGACATCTCTTCATGAGCTCATTGGCCACTTGTCTATCTTCTTTGGAGATGGGTCTATTCAGCCCTTTTGCCCATTTATTGATTGGGCTATTTTATTATTGAGTATTAAGAGTTCTTTATATATTCTAGATATAAGTCCTTTATTAGATACATGATTTGAAAGTATTTTTTTTACCATTCTGTGGGTTGTTTTTAACTTTCTCAATGGTGTCTTTTGCATCAAAAAAGTATCTTTGATAATGTCCAATTTATCTATTTTTTCCTTGCTTGCGCTTGTGGTGTCATATCTAAGAAAACATTACTTAATCTAATGTCATCAAGATATACACCTATGTTTTCTTATAAGTTTTCTTATAGTTTTAGTTTTTACCCTTAAGTCTTTGATCCATTTTGAATTAATTTTTATATGTAGTATGTAGGAGTCCAATTTTATTCTTTCGCATGTAGATTACCAGTTGTCTCAACACCATTTGAATGAAAATACTATTCTTTCCCTATCGAATTATCTTGACACTCTTGTCTAAAGTTCACCATAAACGTGAAGCTTTATTTCTGGAATCTATATATCTGTCCTTATGACAGTACCACACTGTTTTGATTACTGCAGAACTTCGTAGTAAGTTCTGAAATCGGGAAGTGTGAGCCTTCCAATTTTGCTCTTCTTTTTCGAGATTGTTTTGTTTAATCTGGGTCTCTTGCATTTCCATAAGGATATTAGGATCAGCTTGCCAATTTTTGCAAAGAAGCTAGTTGGGATTCTGATGGGAATTGTGTTGGATCCGTAGATCAATTAGGAGAGTGTTGCTGTCTTAACAATATTAAATCCTCTAATCTATGAACACAGGATTTTAAACGGTTTTATAGTATTCAGAATATTAGTTTTACACTTTTTTGTTAAATATATTTCTAAGTGTTTTATTCTTTTCAATACTATTATAAAAGTAAATGTATTCATTTCCTTTTTGAGTTGTTCATTGAAAATGTATAGAAATACAACTGATTATTTTTACATCAATCTTCTATTTTGAAACCTTGCTAATAAACTTATTTATTAGTTCCAATATTTTTTAAGTGGATTCCTTAAGATTTTATATATACAAGATTATGTAATCTGCAGATGAGACAGTTTTACTTTTTTTTTTCTAATCAAGATAATTTTTATTTTATTTTCTTGCCTAATTGTGCTGGCTAAAACCTCCAGTACAATATTGAATAGTAGTGGTAGGATGTCTGTTTGTTTATTTATTTATTTATTTATTTATTTATTAACCTGATTATTTTTTCTCTCTGATTTCTTTCTGTCTTATGATTGGTGGTAAAGTAGTAAAATAAAAGAGCCATGTCTTTTAATCTTAGAAGCAATAAGGAAGGAGAGAATTGGAAGAAGCCAAACTGTGCCCTACAGTCTGAGAGGAACTAAGAGAAAGAGTAAATGGTGACTATCAGTAAGATGAAGGCAAGGAAAGTAAACCGGGGCTCTCATGCCTTTTCATCACTCCTAAAAGTGAAGAGAGTAGAAGACTAGTCTGGGTCTGAAATATAGTCCTGGGGATTTATAGTATGAAAGCTTGTGAAGTTTCCTTGTAAAGGAATAAAGCCTATTCTTTTAAGAAAACATATCAACTTATGTAGGATTACCACACAATCAAGAGTGGTTTATTGTAATTAGATCTCAAAAGTTTTGGCTGGAGGAAAAATTTTGTTAAAAGAACCCCCAACCCCTGTCATTTGGTTCTGTATAATTCATGTATATCAAAAATCAAGTTAATCAATATCAGGTAGTATATGATTTACTTACTTCTTTTGATAAGGGGATAGATTATTATTGTTTTAAACTGTACCTGGGCAGCTTGGCAAACACTGTGCTAAGTGCTTGACATATTGCCATGTAAACCTCACAAAGACCCTACAATACAGATCAATTACTAATTTTTTTATAATAAATTTATTTATTTAAGTTAATTTCAAGTAATGCTCATCAGCAGATTATTGGATAAATAAATTATGGTTCATACATACAATGGAATATTACTCAGCCATTAAAAATGAAATCTTATCATTATAAATTTTTAAATTGTGTTTGTGAGGGAGATGAGATTAAGAGAGAACCTTGTCAAAATTCATAAAGTTCATATGTACTAGAGCCAGGGTTCAAATCCATGGAAGTCTGTTCTGTGTTCTTTTATGAGATGATCGGGTGTAGCCACAAGAGCAGACACAGGAAAGGCACAGGAAAACAGTTTATGGTACTCATAGGTCTAAGGGACAGGAGGCATTGCTCTCTACGCAGGGCCACATGGGAAGCCTCAGGGTGGTGATGCAGCAGAAAGCAGGAAAGAGCAAGGGGAAAGCTGTGGCAAGAACCAGCCCTGTGGTTTTCTCAGGAAAGTTAAGGCAGAGCAGGGTGAACAGTTTAAGATTCATTAGTTTAAATAATGTCAATGGGCTCAGTTATAGGTGTGGTCTCAGTTGCCTAGGACTTGGCCTTGGGGTGATGCAGGCAAAGGGAAATTGCCTCTTGGAGTGCATGGGCCAGACAGAAATTTGACACCAAAGCCAGTTTAACCACCTTTAAGAGAGTTACACTCTAAGAGAGATAAAAATGTCAAAGGACACTTAAACTTGTAGGTAGCAGCACAAATACTGAACAAATATATACTTTATTCTGGGTATAAATAGGACATATATTAGAAGAATTGAGTCTTGCACATTTCATTCATAAGATACCAGTTTCTTACTCCCTAATTTTTTTTATGGCAGGGAGACTATTCTGAAATTAAATATCAGTGAAATATAGAATGTTGACCATATTTCCTTGTTCCCTGCTTAAATTCTGAAATATTCTTATCCTTGGTTTAAGACAAGATTTTGATATAATGCCATTTTATTAAAGATAATAAAATGAAAAAGAGACAAAAAATATATATATTTTTTGGTAATAGGAGTCAGTTTATGATGAGAGTAAGGAATAACCATCCCAACACATATAAAATCTTGGGTTCAGTTCAGTAGCAATGATTTGCTATTAACATGTGCCTGGGGATATGACTGTCAGAGACAAACATTTACAGAGAAAGGGATCTTAAAGTACATTTTAGAAAAAAGATGTAGCAGAAAACATTTCTTATCAATTCTAGTCAATTGGTTTTCACTGACTACTGAATTGTGTACTCATGTTTTCAAGCCCAGGCTGTAAGATAAATAACTTTCCTTTTAAAAGAGAGGAGGAAAAAAGGGAGAAAGAAAAGTGGCAAATTAAAGAGAATAGATTTAAGAAACACATAAGGGCAAATCAATGCTATTATCTTATTGAAACATTCTATTTATTTATAGAATATTATTAATATTCTATTAATTATAAATAATTGGAAGAATATTGAATTAAATCTATGAGACTTTATTATGTATGTAAAAAGGAATTTAAACAAATGATTGAGAAACTGATTATTGGATATGCCTCACAGTTACGTAGTGAATTACTAGCATTTTATTCATTCTTTCTTACTGTAATGTATTTATTCTACCATGTACCCACCTATTCTGACATGTGCAGAAGCTTAGCATATGCTTAGACAGGACAAAATTCTCTGTCTCTCAGGCCCAAAAGCATCTGAGGGTTGGAGGGTAGGTGTTATCCATCGGGAATGGACCAGCGTTGACTCTGGAAGGAGAGAATTTGCTGACTATGTGTACTGTATTATCCAGAGTGGTGTTTTTGCAGAGTTGTCTTTTTTCCCTCCCTTCCTCCCTCTCTCCCTCCCTCCCTCTCTCCCTTCCTTCTCTTCCTTCCATCCCTCCTTCCTTCCTTCCTCCCTCCCTCTCTCTCTCCTTCCTTCCTTAAATTACCTCTAGGCAATTGTGGTTCCACAAATTCTTCTAACACGTACCTTTAACCTTTAGTGTGGGGTTGTGATATGCTGCATTATGACTGAGCATTAGCTGGAATTTACAGAAATGTGTGTTTGAGAGATTGCTCCCATATTACTTATTCCTTCATAGCTAGACTGGAGCCACGGCACATCCTGTCCTAGACAGAGTGCCTGGTTCCCCAGGGTGTCACCAAGTAGAATTGTTTTTCCTTATCGTATCATCTTTTTTTTTTTGCTTAGTTGTTCTTCTTTTCTCTTTCCTTTCAATAAATTCAGTATCTTGTTACAGTATTCTGTAGCATTTTTCAAGGTTTATTTTTCTTCTTGACAAAGACTCTCACTTGTTTGGATAAAAAAATCAAGATGGTTTCATTTGGAAAATTATAAGCAAAAAAAGCATTTCAGATTTAACATCTATTTATAATGTCACAGGTATCTACACAGTTTGACATCTGTAGATTTCTTTTAAGTGATTCTTGATGTAATGCAAATAGACATGTTATGAAAAGTTATTGACATATTCTTTTCGATGATGATTGCTTATAAACATTCCACATATTAAAAATTAAACATTAAAGCCTTATATTTAAATGTGGAAATTAAAGAACTAGAAATGTCACTTGAGAAGACTGGATGGCGAGATTTCACAAGATGGCAGCATCATCTGAGTTCATCTGGGTCTTGGGATTGATAGTGCTGGTGGTGACAGTGATTATGACATGATAATCATAACAAGATTAGCACTACCCTTTATTGAATCTTTACTGTGTGTCTGACCCTGTGTTAAGTGCTTCCTGCATTATCTCGTGTAATCCTCATAATAAACAGATGAACTAAGTGCTATTCATCTTCACCTTACAGATGAGGATACTGAGGATAGAGAGGTTACATTTAAGGCAGAAGATGACACAGCTGGTGGCAAAGCCTGGATTGTCTCCTGGGCCAGAACTCCAAGGTTAGTGTTCTTAATGATTATACTTGATATATACTTAGGTTCCCAAAGAATGTGTCCTTCCTTTCGGCTGGGCTTGAACCACTATCTAAGAGTAAACAAGAAAATACTTTCTAAACTGTTCTGAGAAACTATTAAAGAGAGAATCAGATTCAGCGGAGATGTAAGTGACCCTTCACATCTACTCACACAGACATGAGCCCTCAAGCTAAGGACAAATCTAACAGCAGATTGAAATCAGTATCTTTGTAACCAAAAGTACACTATACTATATGAAATGATGATAAACATTCTTGATTTAGAGTCAAAACATATCCAGACATCTTTTGAATTGTTTCCCAAAATATGTATTTTAAGTTTCCCCATATAGATTATCCCACTATGTAATAGTTTAATGTGTTTTAAACATAATTATTTATTTTCTGACAATTCAGACTTTGAAATCAAATTACGTCTAGGAAGTTTTTCACTCAGCACTATTCCACGTTCTCTTCTCTGCTTTATCTCTACTAGAACTCCCTTTATTTCAGTCTCTGATGCAATCTTTCCACCTTATAGCTGCAAGTCAAAATCCTGGATGATACATTGAGTTCTTTGGGAAGATATTTGTTCTCGTTTGTTATAAAGTAGCAAAATAAGAGATACGGGAAAGGGCAAGTCTTCTTCAGGCTAGTGGCCTAAATTCAAGGAAACTACATAGAACTTCTCTGCTCTCTGATTTCAAAATTTAATTAATTTCAAGAAATTACATTGCTAACACTTACTAATTGGGTCAAATGGCTTTCATTATTGTTCTCTTGTCTCTCATCAAATATCATTTGTTTAAGGGGCTGTGCAAGGTGTCATACAAGTAAAGTTAGACAAGGGCTTTAGTACATTCTATAAATTGGATTCTCTATATTTGTACATTGTGCTGACAGGCAATCCTATAATACAATGAGGTCAAAACAGTCTCAGCCAAAATCGTCTTTCATGCTGTACTGAAGCCAAAAAAAGGAAAGGGTCATAAAGGTATCATGTTAAATGTGCAGAAGAAAGTTGTTAAATTTGATATAAGACAATGGTTACTTTTCAAATTATCTTAATGGGACTAAATGAAACAAGTTGTTAATATGCACAGCAATAGGATATTAATTAAATTAAAGCTATGTTTCTGAGAAATCTACTATATGAAAATATACTGTTACATGCTATAAACTATGAGAATTATTAAGATATAGTTCATGATTT
Source organism: Macroglossus sobrinus (assembly GCA_004027375.1). Lineage (NCBI taxonomy): Eukaryota > Metazoa > Chordata > Mammalia > Chiroptera > Pteropodidae > Macroglossus > Macroglossus sobrinus. The sequence goes on along the minus strand of PVKZ01001663.1, from coordinate 294,399 downwards.
TAGAGAGTTTACAATTTAAAAGAAGGACTAAGATATGTATGTAATTAATTAAATGAAACAAAACAGACATAAACGATATGTATCAGAGGCAACATTTAGCCTAAAAGAATATAGCTGGATTGAATTGATCTACTAAAATTTAACTAATTCATTCAACTGCTATTTATTGAGTGCCTATGATATGCCAGGTCATGAAATATAGTCCTTCCCTGTAAGGGACTATGATATCTGCAAACTAAATTCTTGAATAATTTTCAGGATGCAGGATAGAGAATTAAAATAGCTTCAGCTTTGGAGTTAGAAAAACCTGAATCAAAACCAATTATTCACTGGATGAGTTGGGCAAATAATTTATAATCTCTTAGCTTCACTGCAGAAATCAGAGGGTCATGTTTGGTTGCCTCTCCCAACTTTATCCTATGTATAGTTTCAACAAACAAGTCTTTAAATGTTTCTTGAATATGTCCTAGTCTCTCCATCCACATCCCCAGTCCTAAGGCTGGCCTTCATGATCTGCTTATGGATTCTGTAACCCAAATTGATTTTGCTGTTCCCAAATCATTCTTCTTCAATCTTTCATGAGTGTTGTAACAAAGAAATATTTCTAAAACTTTTGCCTGACTATATTTGACCCTCATCCTCTGCTCAAAACTCTTTAGTTATTTTTCATTGTTCAGAAAATGCAAGTTTATACTTCTTAACAAGACATTAAGTGAGTTGGACTCTGCTTACATTTTTACCTTCACATGCTAATCTTCCTCCATATTTACTCTGTATTTCTCTAACTGCAAGTTTGTTTTGTATCACTATGCCTTTGTATATGCTTTTTTTTTTTTTTTTTAATGCCAAGGCCTGAAACATTTTCCCCATCCTCACTTCATTGATCCTATCTGGAAAGCTTTAAAATTTTATTCTTCATTCAACACGTTGCTCAGACACTATCTCCTTTACAGAGCATTTCTTGATGATCCCAGTGGAGGTAATTTTTTATCATCAGTATGTGCACAGCATGTTGTATATATCTATATTAGCACAATGCATTCTAATGTGTCTTTGCCAATTGCCTCAGCAAGACAGAACACTTGAGGACAAAGACGAGGCCTTTCACCTATGAATCCTCAGTCCTAACGTAATGTCTGCCATGGAGAAGCTGTGCAGTAAATATTGTAGTAATCAAGTCAGGTTTGGGGATAGGTAGAAAAAAACAAGAAATGCTTTGTGGAGGAGTTGGTATTTGAGGTATGCCTTGAAAAACTTCTGAAATATTTTCTGAATTAAAAAATGTAATTTTGGAATGTTCAGTGTTTTTATATACATATACTTATAGATATATATGTATATAATCTTCATGATTCTCCCTTTAATACATAAGTATTTTACCAGCAAAGCTTTGTTTTTATTTCAAGGTTCTAGGTGCAGTACTCTGAGCATGGTGAAGACTTAATAAGTATCTTAATAATCTGATTTAAAGAAGCATCTTCTTCATGGCTTTTAGAGACCAACACTTGATTTTAGAAAGGTACCACTCTGCTTCTCCAGTACCATGTGGTACAAAAATACTTGACTTTTTAGCTGGATCATATATGGCTCTACACCATACCTTATAGCAAATAAAATGTTTATATTTACTCTGTATATTTAGTTTCTACTGAATATATTTCAAAATATATAAGTAAGTATATCTTTGTGCCACAGTGAAAAAGACAAGCCCTGGGCACTTGGCTGCTATTCAATTTAACTTTCATTGGGCAGAAAACTGAGTGCGATTGTCAAAATAATAACTCAGGCAACTTTCTACTCCAAATCATGTCTATTTCAGATTATCAATGATGGTTAAGCTCTTAGGTATTCGGGCATATTTCTTATCTGAACTATTAAGTGGAATTAATAATACTTTCTAGAATGTCCTATTCTTAACTATTGAGTGTTTCCACATAAGTATATAATTTAACATACAGATAAAAAAACTGACACCAATAAAGAAATTATGAATTACAGAAATCCAGAACATGACTGAGAAAAAGAAACCTATACTGTTATAGTCCACTTCAAGGACAATTATTCCCTTTATTCTGAACCTTCTTATTTACTAACATAAATCTTATTTTGGTAGCACATCATGCTTAGGAAACAGGGAAATCGTGATTAGTCATTTCCGCCCCACCCCGCCCCGCCTCAAGAAACAGCTATGTGAAGACACCTCTGTGTTTGTGGATCTTCAGCTGGAAATCTCTGCATAATAAGGAAGGCATTGGCTAAATCTGAGGAGGTCATGATATTATCTAGAAGGACATCGTTCAGTGCAGTAGGGTAGCATCTGCGATGTAGCTGTATTACACACAGAAGTGCATGTGGGTTAGGAAGGCAGATGAGGAAGGGAGGGTGGCTCTTTTCTCTCTTCTTCCTGTCAAAAGCTGAAGACTTGCTCTCGACCTTTGGGAATTTTTAGCTGGGTTCTCAGACTACAGTCACCTGTCGAGTTGCTGCAAAACAAGCCGGATTTTCTAAAGGACAACTTAATTTTTGTGGCAAACCCTCAGACCCACACACCTTCTCACAACTCTGGCCTTCTTGGACCTCGAGCCAGTGTAGGTTGGGCGGGAGGCTGCAAGGAGAGGCTCAGAATGGGCGGTGGGTACGACCCCCTTGGGCACTGCACTTGCAGCTGCCAAGGTGTAGCCAACAAGCACCAAATTTATGTGCACTTTGAAAGAAGTCCCTTCACCATTGGCTTTTAGAGCGGCGCTGTCGCTAGGGAGCGGCGGGCAGAGCAAGCACGGGCTGGGGAGAAGCCGGGTTGTGTGTCGCTGTGACCTGGGATAGGGAGGGGCACACGACTCCCACGCGCGGACACGCGCGCACCCGTACACTCGCGGAGAGCTGCAGCCCCGCGGCCCCCGACCGGCAGCGGGCGCCCTCCCGCGTGGCTCTGGGCTCTGGGCGGAGCCGAGCTCCCCGCTCGCCTCCCGCGCTCCGGGCCCTGCAGCCGCCGCCTAGAGGAGAAAGGCGCCACCGCTCCAGTGCCCCGCACCCGCGCGGCGCGCAGCCGTGGGGGCGGGCGCGATGAATGAGTTCCCCGCGCGCCTCCGAGTTGTCTGAGTTGGCAGCGCAGTGCGTGCCGGGGCTTCCGCTCCCGGGCTGCAGCCTGAGCCCGCGGCCCGGGCTGAGCCCGCCACGCCGGGGCGGCTGAGGCTCGCGAGCGCCTGTCCTGGCCCCGGTCCGGGGAGGACGGTGGGTCCCCAGCGGAGGCGCGTTCCGCCTTCACTCCGCACGGCCCCTGCTGTCCCTCTATGGCGTCGTATCAGCAATCCCGGATCCAGGCTTACTTGGAGAAGAACAAGATCGGTCCCCTGTTTGAGGTAAGGTACTGTGGAGGAAGGGGTGCCCCGGAGGGTACCAGGCATAGAGAACGGACATGCGGGAGGGGTGCCCCCGGGGCCCCAGTTCGCTGGCATCCTTCTGTCCCGACCAGGTGTCCTGGAACGCGGTCGAGCGACTACCGCCCGGGTTACCTGGGCGCGGACAGGTGAGCCCGTCAGGGCCCGTCTCAGCCTGGCTGGGGAAGTTTGAGCCATCCGACTGTCCAGCACCTTGCACAGGACCCTGACAGACTGAGACGGACAGTGCACACACACTATCATACACACACACACACACACACACACACACCTCTGCTTTTCTTCACACTATCTTGCCTATTGGATTTCTTTTCTTTTTTAATGTGGGCAGGAGTAGAACCCAGAAAGGCGGAGGGGGTGCTTAGCAGTGGGAAGGAACGTGCTTAATTGGGAGGAAGCAGAACTGGTAACGAGTGGGCTTCGGCAGGTGCGGGCGTGCTAAATGAAAGTGTCTGAGATGGTCCCTGGATGGAAAGAGAGCCCTGTGCATTGCAGACCCTACCTGGGTGAGGGGCAGACCCGGGCGGAGAAAGGTTGGGAAAAGCACACACGTATTGATGGGAAGAGAACGTAACTCTACACTGTGTTCTCTCGCCATCAAATAATTGATGACAAAAATACTGTCGGAGCGAGGAAGATCGGGAGGACTGAGAAACAGAACAGGAGACAGAAACCGGCAGCAGCCCAGCGTCCCGCCGGTTGCAGGGCACTGGGCAGATTCCGAGGCCGGCGGGGAGGGACACCTACGGTCCCATCTCCCGGTCCAGCTGGACACCGGCGGGCGGTGAGGACGTGGGAGGATTGAGACACCCACCCCAACCCTCCCCCCAAAAGCAGCGGTGGCCATTCTTGGGGGTTAACATGTTCCTGGCTTCTAGGTGAGGCTGTAACAAGGCAGGGGGAAGAGAGAGCGGAGAATGAAACAGCTTCTCTAGGACCTAAGTGGAGAGGGTGACAACTGAGGAGAAAACGATAATGTGAATTAATGTCTCAACACAAGGGAGAGGAGGACAGGGCGTGGGATCAGAGAGGTCTTTTCTCTGGTTGTACCACTGTTTGTACTGAAACTCATGTTTGTAGAGTGGTAACGTCCTACAGTGATATGTCTTGATTCTTCTTTCTGCCAAAAGTATTAGCAAAGGAAGTCCATATCCAAAAACAAAGTGAAATTACTGGAGCTACTGGAATTCTTTTCTATGCCTTAAGTGGTATTTTTAGAGACTATACATAATACCTTATACATATTTTTAAAATGCAGAAGCATAATAACCCTTTGGGGCACAGCATATTAATTGCACCTAAAGACATGTAAAATAAATACATTTAGGGTGTTTCTGTTCTCTTAGAATTTAAAGTACATTTTACTAGAGAGAATAAGTGAATTGTTTTTGATAGATAATGTTCTGATCTGTTATTTTAAATTTTTGAAGAGTCTCTCCAAGTGATAATAGAGTTTGGCATATATGTAAACTTTCTACATAATTAGGAAATAACTTCATCTTGATATTTATCAAGTGCTCATTTTTTTAGGTGTTTACCAGCTAGTTCTGCACTGATGAATTTTAAGTGATAGCAAGATAGTCTCAAAATTGTTAGACCTCTTCACTAAAAAACAAATGATAATGACACAATTTGTATTTTATTAATTTTTTTTCTGGTGACGTATACATCCCCATTAGCTTGAATTGCAGTGATGAGTAGTTAATTTTTAAGGGTTGATGTGCACTTTTTAAATAGTTGAAGAGAGAAAATGGTTCTCTTCTACTAGGAGGAGGTCCTTACACAAGAATTTTGATCTTTACTGAGGCTTGGTTTTGACAGATTTACATGTACTTCACAAAACTGGGAAATCTCACTAGCTTGTAGCCTGTCTCTCCTCATACTAGAAAACCAGTGGAACTAGTGTGAAATGGACAGTGTTGATCTAATGTTCTCCTCAAAGCTCTCAGGACTTTAGTCAATGGTTCTCATGAGAGCTGCTTCAGGATATCGGAGGAGCCAAGGAATCTGAATTTAGTAAGAAACAGCACAGATGATTATTACATATTTAACTCCTGGACCACATTGTAAGAAATAGTGACATAAGCTAAAATCTCCTTTTATCAATCACACATTGAAATAGTTAGGTGTTTCCAAATTTGATTATTTGTGCTTTACTGTGAATCTTTTTCTTTCTTTAGTGCTGAGGCATTGGAGTTGGTGACATATCTTTACTTTAGTTTTGAAAACATGTAAGACCTGACATTATATCACTTTTACAGATTTTGTAAGTTAAGAACACTTATTGGGGTGAAGTCCTTTAAAGGGAGCACATGAATGTGCTTTACATTAGCAAAGGTAATGTATACTGGATTGAGAATTCTTGTATCTCATTTTTTCACCTGTATATCTTATTAGTTTATTTTATTTCTAACATTTTATCATTTAAGAAGCTTACAAAGTGCTGCACACAATCAGTTTCAAAAACTAAATTAAAATGAATCTCATTTCCAGGTGATTTAGGAGTATAAATTTACAATTAAATATGATCTAAGGTGTTTTGAGGTATTAACAAAACCATGCCTAGAAATCATTCCATTATTGTCTTTGGTAACAATGTTTTCATTAAATAATAGGAAGATGTAAGGTCAAAATAATAATAATGACTTACATCCCACACACCCTTTGATATTTTTGTAAGATGTAATACTTTTGGTATTGTCATTGGTTTATTCAGGGCTGGCAAGTAGTGAACAACTTGGGCCTCAATCTATGAGGAATGCTTGCATCACTGCAATAAATTTAAACTATAATCCTATTTACTATAGATTTCCACACATTACTTCTTACTGAACTGGCAAGATGAGACATGGTTCAGCTCTCCCACCAACGTAGAGTATTTTTGTAACACATGTAGACAACATGCGTGGTGCGAACACAAGACTTATCTCTAGCCCGAAGGCCAGCCACTTAACAGCCAAAGAACTTGGCAGTCAGAAATTCTGAAACTGATTAATTAGCTGGCATATAGCTCCTTACTGGCATCGAGTGATCGATTTTGTCTGTATTGTAAGCAGTTTAACTTAGTTTCCAAGAGGGTATATGATGTGGAGTATCACAATAAATTTTTTATTTTCAACACAGAGCAATAAGTAATTTTCATTTTCCTCCATTCCCATTAAATAGCATAATTGTTTGAAAATTATTGGTTAGAAGGATATCCAACGCATAGATCTTGGTTCAGGCCTGGTAGCACTCACAAGTATGAAATCCTAAACTATTAAAAGCAGAATAATGGGGTCCTTAAAAGAAATCTCTGTAGAAAATCTCTATGTGCTGAAGATGTGGCCCACCAAATTCACTACATTTCTTCAAATGGGGTCTGATCCACTCCAAACAGAATGGTTGCCCATAAGCCTGCATTATTCATATGCCTACTGCTGCGTGACTTCCTTTTCTCAGGTACCCTGGCCCACACTTTCCAGCCACATCTGCACCCCTGTACTCCAGTTGAGGATCAGGCAGTTGCCTGGCAGGGTCAGGAGATTTCGTTACAAAGGAGGTAGAGGGCATATTAATAAAATAAGTAAATATATTGAAAATAATGCTAGCAAACTCTCTTACAAGTAGAGATGGCAGTCATAAATATTACAGAAAAAAAAGGTAGAATGAACCTTGTGGTGCTAGATTGAAATTAGAGATATTGATGTGATCTCGTGACTCTCAATAGTAGGAATAGATACAGATGTATTAGAAATACGTATAGATTTGTGTGTATTCACATATACATTTTCTTACTCTGAGGGCCTGGGAATAGCAACATGCCATTAGCAATGAGTGACCAGTTTTGGTGTTATAGATACCATTCTCCATTAAGAGGGACCAGATATCCTTGAAGAAATGGTTGATTCCAGCTTGGGGATTGAGGAACTACAAGATGAACTTGGAAAATCTTATTATGCCAGAAAGTAAGAAAGTAGTTAAAGTACCTAGAGAAGTACAAATTCTTACTTATAGAGGACAAACAATTCTAATGACAGTAGATTTCTTATCAAACCCATGAAAGTCAGAAAGAAGTGGCACCATAGTTTTCCAATGCTGAAAAGAAGAACTCGGAATTCTATACTCCGAGAAAATATGCTTCAGAAATGGAACAGAAATCAAGAAAATTTTACGTCAGCTGGCCTACCCTAAAAGGATAGCTAAATGGAAAAGAAATGATAAAACAAGGAACTTTAGAACATTAAGAAGTAAGGAAAAACATGGAAAGAGTAATATATGAGTAAATATAAAGCATTTTTCTTCTTGAGTCTTCTAAATTATGTCTGATGGTTGAAGCAAAAATGATAACAATGTCAGATGTGGCTCTAAATATATGTAGAGGGAGTGTTTAAGACACTTGTATTACAAGCAGGGAAGAGTAAAGGGGCACAGAGGTGGTAAGGCTTCTACACCTCACTTGAACTGATAAAATGATGACACCTGTTGATAAATTGTGTCTGTGTAATGTGATACCTGGAGGAGCCACTAAAAAAGATATACAAAAAGATGCTCTCAAAAGCTATAGATAATTAAAACGGAATTCTAAAAAATGTTCAAGTAAGCTGCAGGAACAGGGAAAAGAACAAACAAGCAAACAAACTGGAGAGGACAAAGAGAAAACAAGAAATAACATGGCGAACTTTAGCCCTAATATATCAATAATTACATTAAATGAAAACGCTCTATATCAGCAGATTTCTGATACTCACACATTCTTCCCAGCAGAAGATCCCTGTCTCTAGCTGGATAGAGTGTCCTCCAGTATTGAGGACAGAGATAGAGTAGATTAAAAAAAACATGACTCAACTTTGTGCTACATCCAGAAAAATCACTTCAGATACAAAGATATAAACAGGCTACAAGTAAAACAATGTCAAAAATATTATGCAAAAATCACATGAAAGCAGGGGTTACTAATGTCATATGAAGTAGACTTAGAGGATAGAAAATAACCAGTGACAGAAATTGTCATTATATAGTAATAGAAGGGTCATCCCACCAAGAAAAATAGCAGTCCTAGGTGTGTGTGCACTCACTGAACAGTAGAGCTACAACATCTGTGAAGCAGAAACCAATTGAATTAAAAGAGAAATAGACAAATCTACAAAAACTGTAGTTGGAGACTTCACACCCATCTCTTGATAGTTGATAGAATGACTAGACAGAAAATCGGAAACGCTGTGGCAAGACCTTGACAAGCCATCGACCTAAAGTATCTATTCCACATTCGTAGACCACTCAGAGTAACAAAGGCAGAATGCTCATTCTTATCAAGCGGCATGAAATGTGTACAAAGACAGACCATTCCCTGAGTCACGGGACAAACCTCAGTTGAAATCATACAAAGTGTTTTCTCCATCACAGTGGAATAAAAGTAGAAATCAACAACAGAAAGAAAACAGGAAATTTTCCAAAACACTAGGGAAATAGACACAACCTTTCTAAATAATCTTCTGGTCAAAGAAGAAATCTCAGAGAAACAAAAAAGAATACATCAGGCAATGAAGAGGAAGATAGAACACATCAAAAATAGTGAGACACAATGCAAGCAGCATTGAGAGGGAATTTTACAGCACTAAGATGCACAGGTTAAAAAAGTGGACTGATATGACTGGTCTGGATAGGGCTGCTGCTTTCTGTGCTGTCCCCGTGCCCTTCCAGTACTGCAGGACCCCTCTGTCCAGCTCGGGAGAGCGATCTTCTGCAGGGAAGGATGTGTGGGTCAGAAATCTACTGACAGTAGGTATTTGTTCATATAGTATGCCATGTCTTGTATCTGAAAGTGGATCTTAAGTTCTTGAAGGTAGGAAACAGGTGTCTTGCCTCATGTTTTACTGTACATTTACTCAAGTGTCTTGTGGAGCACAGACCATAGAGCAGGGGCTCAGTAGACACCTGTTGAATAAAGCATTGACATATGTATATTTTTTCTTTCTGTGGAAAAAAATCCATTAATGATAGAACCGGCTAGCACTTAGCATCGTAATGTTTATTCCTTTAAGATCTAGAGTATAGTATCCCCGTTTCAATAATTAACCTTTATATACAGTGAATGACTTTTAATTATGTACTTAACTACCTAATTCACTTTTAGCCATTTTTTTCTCTTTTTAACAACTGCTTTCTAGAGAGGGCCTGATAAATTAATTCATACCACTGTGTAAGGCTTAATGCGTAACCCCCTAAAGTGCATTTTCATTTAATACAGAGACAGGTGCATGACACAGGTATATGGGATGAAGCAGGTGATCTTTGGAGAGAACTCTCACTTAGTGATCATTTACTGTCTGCTTGACTCTTCGTGAGTTACATAATCTCTGTGAACATTCATGTCTTCATCTATAAAATAATACCTTAACGAGGATTTCATGAGGAGCATGCGAGATGAAAAAAAGTCTAAAGAACCCAGTCCACACCTGGCGCTTTGTGACACCCACTAAGTTTTGGCTGCCATCACATTACAGGCTGCTAATACTTTTAGTATTAATAACAGACCATGGGGGAGATGCTTTTGTAGGTTCTCTTTCTCGTATCCTGAGATTGGAATGAAGCTGAAATGTGCATCTGCTCTTTTAGGTTGTAGCTCTGTTATCTCTGAAAAAGCATTTTAGTGCAGGGGGGAAGGAGAGCAGCACTTAGCAGAGGAAAGTATGTACGTAGGGTGTGCATGTTGTGTGTTTTTAATTGTGTACACGTGTACATGTGTTCATTGGTAGGAGCAGGGGAGGTCTTGCTTGTTGCTGTATCTCAAAATTGACAATATACTTTGGCAAAATTTGGAAACAGGTGTAATTACAAAACAACTCAGAATATCTCTTATTCTCTCAGGCAACCAGGATCACCTTTAAAAACTGTAGTGCACACAACCTCACCTCCCCTTGCTCTCCCATCCATGATTTTCTTTGTTTTTCCTCATATTTCTTATTGTTGTTTGTTATTATTTCACTGGATTTCTTTTTTTTTAAAAAAAATATTTTTCTTTATTTTACTAGAATATAAGCTCCTTAAAGTCAGACACTCTGTTGGTCTTTTTAACTGCTTATGTCTTCATGCTTAGAAAATGTCTGGTACATAGTAGGTATTCTACTAAATAGTTGTCAATACATTGGTGAATGAAAAAAATCAAGACCAACTTATACATCTACGAAGTATGGTTTGTGTTTGAATGATAATTTGCACTTGGAGTCTGGGAATATTGTCAGAAGTTCACAGGAGATTTCACTTTCTTGAAAATTCATTATGACTTTATTATCTTTTCAACAGCTATCAAATTCTTTGGTGCATGATGTTTGGAAATTCTTTTACATTCACTTGGTACATATTTTATTGGGTGCTGCATTGCCTACTGGGGAATATAATTTCAAATAAAACATTTCCTGTCCTCAAAATCTCATGTGTATTTAGAAAAGACTGAAACACTTGAGTTACTTTCAACTATTTATTCTCATAATTTCACAGAAGCCAATCTTGGTTTTCTGTTTATACACCTGGGATCTGTTTTCGTATTCATCAGTACGTTCCATCATTATAATACTAGAAGAAATTCGCATTTGAAATTCAGATTTAGAGATTAGTTTTCAAGAAATTTGCCGTTGAATCAAGTATGTAAACTGATTTGATAAAGGGCAGATTTGTTATTTTCCTTTGTTGTAGTTGTGTTTGTTCCTGGAAGTTCTTAGCAACAATAAGACATCTAAACCTGAATTATTAAACATATCTAAATGATCTGGTTGGTAGGTAGTGTTCTACATGAAACATACTGATAGTTTTAGGTTGTAAGTTGTTCCTTTCACATAAAAACAGGAGTTTCTTTTTTGAAGTATAATTTGGCGCACAGAGGAGTATATAACTCCTGCTGTTCCTTCACCGTTTGAACATATTGATCTAAATTCATAGTGACAAGCTATGTTGAATTGAGAATATGTTCTTGAAGTATCGTATCTATATGCATGAAGCAAACTTTATTATGCAGTTTTTATTGAAGCTCTATATTTTTGAGATAAAATTTTTAATTAATGCTCTTTTACCCCCATGAATTCTCTCTAGATGACCTGGTATTGTTTTAGTTATTTCACTTTTTTCTATTAGATTTTTTTGTTTACAAAATACAACAATGATCTTAGCATTATGTAAAATGATAATTAAAACCAGCTACAGTTTATAATAAAGCCCAGAATATTATTTTATTCTGACCAAAAATGTTTATTGAGATGTTTCCTAGTATCTTTCCTCTTAGTGGTATAGCAAGGATATGAAAAACAACACTGTTAAATTTATACAGATGACAAGTACTTGACTTTGCGGAAGCTCACAACAAGTCCCAGCCTTCACAGAAATGTTTTAACTGTAACCCTCACTTAATATTCAGTTAAGACATCGAGGTCTGTGTGTAGTTGGAAGCATCCCATCGGTATACGCTATGGATTGGTGGAGGATCCAAGACAGAGATCAGTGTCATGAGGTTTATCAATAGCTAGGTTTGAGAAATAATATTTAGAGAAGAATTCATGAGGGTTATGTTCATTAAGTTCTCAAGTTATTCAAACATGTATTTTGGATAAAGCGAGTTGAGCAATGACTTGGGTATCCATTCTGTGTGAGGTTGATCCACCGAAGACTGACATTCTCTGAGTTGTCTGGTGGAGTGACTTAAGATGCCTCTACTGAGTCACCATCAGAACCAGAGGGTGAAAACACAGTTCTGTCTATTGAGGGGGTTCTGGGGAGGGGCGTGTACCTTATATTAGGCAACAGCCTCTTATTGGAACTGTTGTTCAGTTTTATAATGTCAAAAATAGTATATGAATATTTTTAATTGTGTAATAGCATTCCCTCCCTCCCTCTTTTTTTTTTTTTTCCTCTCAGGGTTTTGGAAAACTCATAGCCTGGTGATAGCCAGAATGTAGGCCATTTTCTTGAGCACTCTGCCCTCATTTTTTCCTCTATATTGTCTTCACTTGCTTTACTTTATCTTTCCCCTCCACTTTTTATTTATGCCATTTGATCATAATTTATATTTCTTTGGGAAACATTTTAAATTCTTTCTAAAGTATATTATAGAAATCATAAAGTGACCCATTCATGCTCCAAAAAACTTAGGTATATCATAGGATATATTTGATCTGTTTCCTATTGATACACACTCTGGCTGTCTTTCTTTCTAAAATAAATTATTTGGCTCATCTGGATTGCTTAGTGAGAATTTATTCACAGGAAAATGGTATCTTCCAGGACGAGCAGCAGAGGCGAAGCTGCCTGACAGCTGCCTGTGTCTCGGCCTTTAAGCGATCTGTTTTCTCTGCTCGGAAGTTTCATGTGGCTGGCTCCTCTTGCCATTCAAATCTCAAGTGGAACATCTCATCAGAGAGGCCCTCACAGACAACTCCATCTAGCTTCCTGGTCAGCCTCCGTCCTGCCACACTTTTATTTCCTCCACAGCACTCACCAGTCGCTGGCATTTTCTTATTCACTTGTTTAGTATTTGGCTCCCCCGCTAAATACAAAGTCCACAAGGAAAGGAACTTGGTCAAACTTGTTCTCTGAATTCTCTCTGCAGTATGTGGTAACCCATTTCCTGCAATTAGCCATTTATTCTATTCCTCTTACTAAGCATTTTTTTTTTTAAAAAGGATGAGTAGACTTTTCCTTAGATGGCCTATTATGAAGCCATTAAAAATGTACAAAAGGTGAATTTGAGATTATATATACAATATTATTAGAAATGTGCAAAACATGCAAAAAAGAATGTAAATAAGAACGGCTTATCAGTTTTATATGAGGTACAAGGTTCATGGGCTAAGTTTGCTCCCACAAGCTATCCAGTTTTGCATCTATTGCTTTTGGTATTGCTAAGTCATTTGTTTTAGATGATCTTGTTTTCTAGACGCCCCTGCTGACTCCCACGTAGGTGTTATATTTGCATATTAATACTGACTGTCTCATCAATTATAACCTTAATGGGGATTTTTGGCTGAGGCTGAGAGGAAACCCCTTGCTGAGTAGACCAAATCAGAAGGGATGGTGATGAGCAGGTAGAGTGGAAATGAGCATCAGGGGAGTAGAAATGGTGCCAGGTGGGGAGGTGGAAAAGAAATAAGTCAAAAATTTCAAGTACAGCCCTACTGTATATCCACCCTCTTCTTTCTTTTTTAAACCCTCTTCGGAAGAGCTGGAAAAAAAAAAAACCACAGAACTGTGGAATTTGCATACTACCTGGATTCACAAAACTCATCCTCTGCCCCAGCTCCTCATAGGAACAATTAGGAATCCACTACCTTAAGCACGGAGAGAAATGAAAACCGAGGTGGCCTTGAAAAGGTGACTGAAAGCATTGTAAAGGTAACATGTTGCTTCCCATTTGGAGATGTCTAAGACCAAGCTGCAATTTGCTTTACCATTAATGCATTGACATCCTCATGGCATTGCCTATTCCACAGATATTTTTAAGTAGCTACTGTTTGAAAGACTTTCCATGTAGATTATCTTATAGGTACCTCAAACTCAAAATGACAAAAAGGAAGCCAAACAACACAAGATGTTTCACTCTCCTTACCTCTTTGTTTCAGCGATGGTTTAATAATTCTCAAGACCCAGCTATTATTCTCTTCTCCCTTTCCTAAAACCAGTATATCTGATAAATTATCGAATTCTTTCAATTCTGTCTTTGAAGATGCCCTTTGTGTCACTTTCTTGCTTTTCTCATCATTGTCAACTTAATCCTAGCCAACCACTTTTCCTGGCTTGTATACTGTTATTCATATTTTCAATTCTCTCTCTCCCCCACCTTTTATGTTTGTTTGTTTCAGACCCACAAAATAGACAGGAAACAAATACCTTGATTCTTGACATACATTTTAAGTGTTCTTTTATATACCTCTTTCTAGATGTCCTTGAAAGCAATCTTCCAATTCCTTTCTTTTCAAATCTCTGAGCCACATCATTATCCACTGTCCATAAATCAGTGGATCCCTACTCTGGCAGTAGATCATATAAGTGGACGAGCAAATATTCTTAAAGCTTGGGAACCTTTCTACTTGTCCTTCTAGTAGACTTATGGCCCTATAATGCTGAAACTGTCCAGATATCATGAAAGATTAGGTCTAAACAAGTCCCATTTTCTTGTTGTTCTTTTTGCTTCTGCCAAGTCATAGGTAATAATGAACTGCAAATGAAGACATATGTGTGGATTGAGGGAAAGGGACAATGTAGCAGGAGGGTATATTGAAGGAGCCTGAGCTGTCTGCACATATGACTCACTTCTGTGTTCTGGAATGCTGATGTATGTATCCAGTCTTATGAGGCAGAGGATCCCTGTTTCATGATGGACATCTCAGGTCTCATGGCCAGCTCATGTCCCATAGTCAGGTTATCTTACGGGGTAAGAAACCAAGAGGTGCATGTTAAAAGGATACTGGCTACCTGGAGAAGCAGACAGGACTTTACTGAAAACTCCTACGGGTCTGTGGTGTGATTTTTCGATGCAGACTTGCCAGCCACTCAGAGCGGCGTCTCGCTTGGCACAGGCACTTTGAGCATCATTGAAGCAGCATGTACTTCACCTGGACCTGCTGCCAGGTCCTGTCTTGCCGTGGACCTCAGTCAGAAGGGGTGGCCAGATGAATTGTCATTGCCTTGTGGTATAGGATGCCTTCAAAATCTAAAGAGGCCGTGTGCCTTTGCAGCGTTAGGCAGTGTGGGCGCAGCAGCTTCAGAGAGGATGACCTGCAGGATTCATGGGCCTTCAGAGACTTCGCCCACTTGGCGTACTCCTAAATTTTCATGAGGCCACATTCCATTGTGGTAACTCAAGTCAAGTTTCAGCTTAACAGATTTGTGTGTGTGTGTGTGTGTGTGTGTGTGTGTGTGTGTGTGTGTGTGTGTGTGTTTTTCTATTATATAGATTAAGTTAGAATTCTTTAGACTGCCTACTGACTTGACTTCTAGGGACAGCATGATTGGTTATCAGGGAATATGAAAGATTACTGCTAGTCATCATTTTGTCCCTGTTGCTCATTATGGCAAATATGTCCATCTTGTCTATGTCAGTAAAGCACTGCCACCTGCCCTTTGCTACTCTGGGAGCCATCATCTTCATTGAGATGGAGACTGTCTCATTGGCAGCTGCTCTCGCTTAATCCCTGGCCTTGAGAAGATGGCCAGCACAGAGCTTTTTAAGGGTACTCCTTTGGACTCCTTCACTAATGTGGTTTTTAATGCTTTAACGAAGAGAATGTCCTCTGGGGGTGAGTGAATATGAAGTTTGCACAGGATGAATTCACTCCACTATTCTTATCCTTCTAAGCTTTTTGGATTTTTTCCTTTGTATCAGAATCTACTGTGGCATCCCGACCTCACTGAATGCAGGACTTTTGAGGCCAAGTGTCAGTCAGCTAATCCAGGAAATTGTTAGAACACGAGAGCTAACACTTTACATAAGGGATCTCTAGCTTCCTGCATGTTAATTAATCTAACCCAATCTAGTGCTATATTCCATTTGGTTTAGTCTAATGTCCTTAGAATTTATGTCTACACATTCTGCCATAATAAATTAGGGAAATCTTATGATGTGTAGGCTACCTTCTATAGGCCACACTTTCCCCCTGTCCCCTAGGATCAAGCTGATAGTCAACTCTAGCTATTAGTGTAAAGCAGGGGTCCCCAGTCCTTAGGACCAATACCAGTCCATGGCCTGTTAGGAACCGGGCTGCACAGCAGGAGGTGAGTGGTGGGTAGGCGAGGGAGCGAAGCTTCATCTGTATTCGCAGCCGCTCCCCAGTGCTAGCATCACTGCCTCAGCTCTACCTCAGATCGTCAGGTGTTAGGAGCACCAGTCCAGGGTGCCACAAAAGTTGGGGACTGCTGGTTTAAAGGACAGAAAAGATGGTTGGGGTGAATCTTAAGGAGAAAAGGTATCCTTTTACAAGGCAACTGCCCATGTGAGATCACTCAGGACCCCAGTAAAGTAAGACTGTCTTCTCAGACACAATGGCAAGCACTGCTGCTGCTAAGAGCAGCTCAGAGAAGCTTGGAGGTCCGTGGTTTTTGTTTTTTTTTTATATTCATTCACATGTTCCCATTCTAGCCTATTTCTTCTCAATCAATGCTATAATTTTTATATCTGCAGAGTCTATGAACTCAATTGCATTGTAATAACTTGGATATTTCTCAAGTTAAGGAATTGCAATATAATTTGAATTCATAAATTCACTGATTAAAATTTAGATTGGATTTTTCATGAAATCGTATCTAGAACTGTAAGAAATAGACTGTTTTGTAGCTGCTATTGAAGCTTTATGGTTCTCCAACTGTGACTTGAGCTGAGTTTAAGTCTCTGAGCTTGCCATGATACCTGTAAGCTCTCAGTTTGGGCAGAAACCTTTTTATATCACCATTACTTGTAGTCCTTATGCTCACCATTAGTCCAATAATGGTCAAGCGCATTAGCCGCTTGGTTCCCCAAGGCACTGGCTTTTGTAAGTAATCCATCACAATCAGAGGGGATAGTATTTTAAATGATGATGTGTCTGCATGCCACATATTGTTGGCATCATAATTATCACTGGGAAGGAGTTTAACATTGGGGTTCAAGGCCAATCACATGACCAAGCTAATCACAAAGTTCCATCCAAGGGTCTTGATCCTAAGTGCCTTATCAATCAGGAGCCAGTTGGAAAATAGAAACCACATTTGGTATTTTAACAGATAATTTATTGGCAGACTTGGTAGAATAGGAGTTGGAGGACAGAAAAAAAGCAAATAGAGAAAAACTGGGGTAACACAAATTTAATAACTTCAGTAGCTGCCCTAGAACTTTAGGCATAAAGGGAAGAAACTGGGGTTGTCAGAACTTAGAATCTCAGTGGGCAGGGGGGCCCTTTTCTCAGAAAGATGACTAGACAGTGCTGGCAGCTCTGAGGAGTCCCCATATGCCAACAGCAGCTGAAGACAGGAACCCCGTGGGCTATGGGGCTGTATTGACAGGAATAGTAAGCAGCCAGAATGGAGTAAGTCCCTCTTTTTTCCCGTTGTCTAGTTTCCCCCCAGACCCTTCTATTGGTATAACGTTAATAGGAAACCAGCTGCTGAAGGAAGTGAAGTTTTCAGAGTCCCAGCTCCTGTATTATGTAGCAGAGTATAGACTTTTAAAGAAATAATTTTGTAATTGGCAGAAAGACCTAGGTTTAAGTTGAAAGAAAGAAAGAGACGGGATTTGGGCAGAAGAATAATGTAACAGGGTGGGAGAAGCCCAGTTTGCACAATGCTGGGCCTAATTGAAGCTGGGAAGAGGCCACGTGCCTCGGGAGTAGAGGATGAGTGGGGGAGGGCGAAGGGTGTGGCTGGATGGTGGTCAGGGGCCCGACCACCCTGAACCTGCAGTGTCATCATGCTACCTCCTTTTGGTTTCCCTGTCTTTTCACATACTATGTATCTGTTTCCTTTCCTCTCAGTCATTTTACTTCACTCTCTTCATGCCTGTGGATTCAACTATGTTTTAATATAACAGATAAAAACAAAACAAAACCAAAGATGTACAAAACATTGAGCATACCCCGTTTTCCATGCTTATGCTTGAATGGCAATAGCCTCCAGCATAACTTCCTTGCCTGCCTAACTTCCCATGCCCTGGTTTGCTGGGCAGGCTTAGGTTTGAGATTCTCCACAATGATGTAGGGAGCATGCTTTAGGTGAAGCCTGCAGTATGCAGAGCAGAGCAAAGCAGAGCAGAGCAGAGCAGAGCAGAGCAGAGCAGAGCAGAGCAGAGAAGTGCAGAGAGCAGAAGTGACTGCTTCTTACCGGGTCATCGTGATGTCAGTGGGCCCTTCAGTCAACCAACATGAAGTTTACCCAGCTGAGGACTTTCTAGCTGAGTAAACCAGTCAATAACCTTTATGATTGAAGTTAGAACTGGGTTTTCTGTCACTTTTAACCCCGAACATTTTAAACAGTACTCATATATGCTAATAAATTTGGGGATAAATAATAGAAAAGTTGGGATGCCTGTGTTGGAAATATTTATTTTTAAAGTTTGAAATCTAGGTTAATATATAAAGGCTGACATTAAGACCATCTAGCTAAAAATATACACCTAATATTTTATATTTCAAAAAGTGAAGGATTATCTTTGAAATGAAGAGAAAATGAGGCACCAAACATTTATATGAATTACCTGTCTATTGTTAAATATCTTTTAAAAGTAGTTTCTTACAGTTTTCAAAGAAAGACTTGCTGTACGAACAAAATAATCACACTTCTATACACTTATAGTATTAATAAAACGTTTACATATGTTATTAACTAAAATTGAATATTACACTAATTTGGAATCAATAGCCTATAACTAATTGTTTGGAGAATAGCACAATGATGGCCTGCTTTGGCCATTTGAATATTTGAGAAGCAAAGACTTTGGGAATTCTAGTGTGACTTTAGTTGTCAGTCCCAGGCCTGGTCCATTCCTGGTGGCAAGAGTCAGGCTGTCTTCTGGATGAAACTTCAGGAAGGGTCTGTGTCCTTCCCCACAAAAGAAGAATGCGTAATACAGTTTTCACATTCCTACATACAGGTAGGCTGGCTAAGCATGAAGTTTACCTCCCTCTGCCTTACCTGCCCTGCTCCAGCGGTGGCATCCACTTAGGTTTTATAAGGTTGCTGTTGCTGCGCATGCTCTTTTTCTCACTGAGGTCCCATTCCTGCTGCTGCTGCAGCTTCATCTGTTCTCTTTCCCTCCACTTATTCCATGGCTTCGATCCGATCCTCCCTTTGTTCGTCTTTGCAACATCATCTGATTCCTTCTACGAGTCACCGATTCCTGTTCAAAGACACATGTGTGAAATGTCCAAATAAAATAAAACCTGAAGTGTAGGCTACTTTCTGGAAAATAAGAAAACTCACGTTACTGTCCTGGATGCAGATGTGCCAGGACACTCTCCCGTCCCTCACTGGCTGCCACCCTTTGTCTTGCTGTGCGTTAAGCTGAGGCTCTGCTTATGGTTAGAGAAAACGTCTTCAGAGTCATCGAGACTTATTATATGGCCCCAAATGCCTCTAAAATCACTTGATAAGATTAAAAAAATAAAGGTAGCTGCATTTTGCCCTGACGAGAATAAGATGTACTTGAAAGAGAAACAGAGTTAGGCCCAGAAAAGATAAGTTGTAGAGAATGAAAAGCTTGAAAAGCAGTCTAGCATTTAATTATGTGTAATTACACTGTGGAAATTTCTGTTTACAGTATTATCATTTCTAAAAAGATATTTTCAGAAGTGACATTTCGATTAGGACAGTTTCTTGCTTTCAGTATAGCGTGTTTCTATCATTATTTGGCTCTGCGGCTGTCAAGCCTGCAAAACTGTTGACAGGTTTTTTAGATTGGATGAATGCAGACCTGGATGTCTCGGTTCTCACTGGGGCTTATTGAATGCATTGACATTTCATTGTCATAAAAACCACTTTGTGCTGCACTAAATGAATTCAATCATATCGCTTGGTAAATAGATATACATAAGACATGGATGAGCTCAGCAAATATGTCACGTGTGCAGACAGTTTGGAAAGAAACAGGGTTGAAACTCATGCTTGAAAGAGTATATGTATATAAGTGTGTGTATATATATGTATACATCCATGTATGAGTATATATGTATGTATATATGCAGATATACACACATATGAAGGCAATCAAGATTTAAAACACATGCAGTGGCTTCAGAAAATTCTTTTGGGAAAACATTAACTTCTTTTTATGTGTTGAACTGTGCCTTGAGGCTAAATTCTAATTGAGAGCCCATCTTAATAAATTAGATAATAAAATGCAGGCAAAAGATGAAAGCTAGTTAGTTAAGTTGTCCTAGGGAAAAGAAGACTTTGAGGTGATGGAATTACAATGAATAATTCTAGAAGAAATTATTGTGAGTAAAACATGAAGGATTTTAGTTATTTAGCACAAGAATAGGTTAATGAAGAATACTTCAATTATTTTTCCTGAATATTTTAAGAAGTGTAACGAGGTGCTTAATGATATTGGCTAATTTAATTGTCACATTATCTGAATGAGGAGATTAGGCCATAATTCTCTAGCAAGAAGGGAAAACAATAAATTTTATTAATCTGTATTCAAAAATCCTGCTCTAACTTCAAAACTTCTAAAGAGCTTTTCTATGTTAATTAACCAGGCTCTAATTAATTCACTAAATCCCGGCATTCCATGTACAGTCAGTATTGTATTTTTAGGTTTGCAAATATTGCCTTTTGAATATTCTGTCATCATTAGAACACCCCCATCATTTATATCCTATGTGTAAAACACCAAAACTTTTAAAATAGGTATATTAAATAGGTTACAGATAGTGTCTTGAACACTATACATGTGTGTTTCATTTTTTCTTTTTAAAATTATCTAAATAACCATTGATTAAAAATAAAAGTAAAAATATCTAAGTAAATATAAAAGTCCTCTATAACCCCATCATCAGAAATAACATTTGTTAAAATTTTAATACACATTTTTCAGTATTTTTGTAAGTATATTTATTATTTAGCAAATATGAAGTATACTATACAAATTGTTTGGCAACTGGAAAATTTCAGTTAGAAACATATCTCATGTAAAAAATTACACTGACTAATTTAATGGCATTTCAACATAGATACATCGTAACATATTTAACCAGTTTCCTGTCTTGTTGGATATTTGTTTTATCATCTTTGCAATTATAACTATTGCTTTGATGGATACATACAAAGATCTGATTACTTCCTAGGGTAAATTCTTGTTAGTGGGTTTCCTGTGTAAAAGGATGTGCTTAGTGTAATGCCTATTGCTTATATTACCAAATAGCTCTCCTAAGAGATTTTTACAGGTTATGATCTCCGCAGTTCCGTACACTTTTCTCCATATTTTTGCCTCTATTTTCTTATCTGTACAACAGAAATAATGGTGATCACACAATTCTGTGCCACTTTCTAGGCTTGTTGGAAAAATAGATTGTAATGACATGTGAAAATGGTTTATATAAAGTAGAAACTTGATGTTCCAAGGTCCTGCTGGAGTTTTCTTCAGTAACCTGCAGTTTTCTCTCTTCTTGCTGTTGCTTCATTCAGCCTCTTTTGTGGTCATTGGTTCTTATTCTCTCTCTGTCAGTTTTTAGGTACTAGACACTAAATCCGTTCCTTTATATTCAGTACAAATAAGATAAAGAGTCTAAAAAAGGTGATATTGTGTCCCACTCAAGTTAGTTTTTGCAGTTGCATCTCTTATTACTCTGCCTAATCTTTAAAGTTCCACGTGCCCTAGTAGTTGGAAATAACATATCTGCCTCCTAGATTTTCCAACCTACTCTGTGTAAGGCCCAGGAGAACCCAAGAGGCTCTATAATCTAAAGGAGAAGGAAGGGTCAGTCCATCTCTTTGCTTTCAATATAATGAGCTTGATTAATAGACCATCAACTTTTTCTTTTGAGAGAGAATTCCTTTGCTTCTATGTGACTTACCTACCTGTGAAAGACCCCACTCATAATTCCAAGGGTATTACCATCTGCCCATCTAAGCGAGATGATCTTCCATAATTCTAGCCTGTCTTCTAATTTCATACAATTTCTGAAATAGCTTAAAACTTTCTTTTTATTATGAAAGCGTGTAGGTATAGTCTCTGGCGGGGAACCCCTGCTGCTGGAGTGCTCGCTATAGCTAGATGACAGCAAACAGAGAATATCATCTTAGGAAAAGCCATTGAGATCTGAGCCTTGGTTTGGAAAGCCCAGAGACTAGCTCTTGACATCCTGCAAGGACCTCTGAAAAAAAAAAAAATACATACCACCAAAGTGCATACCAGCCAGAGGAGGACAGCAGAATGCTACATTTACCTCACAAAATAATGTTGGTAGCTGTCTCCTGGGCAAGCAATATTGGTAGGCATGACCAGAAAGAGTTTTGTCTTGGAGTCAAGCTTTATGAGAAGAAAATTATATTATTTAAAAATGCATTATTGATTTTTTTTTCTATAATAAGTCTTTATTTCTGGGACTGAAAACAGACAACCTATGTATTTTCTAGTATTTTCTTCCTATAAGAATATCTCTGTGTGAGACTCAGGGTTTCTATAGGAACACTGATTGGACAGCGAGAGCTGAATGTACTGGCAACAGGCTAACATGGCCCAATACATTAGTCCAACAAAAGGAAGGTTTAGCTTTAGCTTTTATGACTAGATAAAGACCGATTACTAAGATTTTTTTTCTTTGGACGGGGTTTGGATAAGCCCTGCCCATGTTTGTTTATTGACTCTACTTTTTATACTTTTGTAGTTGAGCATCACTACAGATACACCTGCCGGGTGCAAAGATCATTTTTAAAAAGGTTTGTTAAATACATCATATAGTTTGGGAAGTCTCTCTTGGATGACTTTTTATATCTCTGTTTTCACCTCTTATGTGTTGTTATAGATTTTTGCTTGGTGGTCCATCTACTTATCTACTTTGTAAGTTGTTTATGGGTACCACTTCCATGACTTTCAACCCTTAAGACATATTAGTTATTTAATACTTTTAACAGTGACATTATTTTTTTATGCCCATTTTGCATTTGAAGAATCTTAGTTTTAGAGAGTTGATATAATTTCCCAAAATATACAGAACATAAATGGAGTGGATGATATGAACCTAGGATACATTTGAGTGTAAAGCTCATACTTTTTAATTTTTGTAATCATAATTTTTTTGGCTTTACTGTGATATAAGCAACACAACACTGTGTATGTTTAAGATGTACAAATTGTTGATTTGATACACACATTGCAGAATGGTTACCACCCTAGCATCAGCTAACACCATCATGTCACATAATTAACATTTCTTTTTTGTGGTGAAAACATTTAAGATCTACTCTCAGCAATTTTAGGCATATAGTGCAGTATTATTTATTATAATCACCGTGCCTTACATTAGATTCCCAGAACTTCATCGCATAGCTGACATTTTGTACCTTTTGACCATCTCCCTATGGCTCCCCCTTCCCTGCCCCTGATAACCACTATTCCACTCTCTGATTCTATGAGTTTGGCTTTTTAAGAGTCCACATATAAGTGATATCATACAGTTTTTGTCTTTCTCTGTGTGACTGATTTCACGGAGCAGAATGCCAAATTTCATCTGTTGCAAGTGACAAGATTTCCTTTTTTCCTGGCTAAATAATATTTCTCTCTGTGTATTTGTGTGTATGTATCTGTCTGTCTGTCTGTCTGTCTGTGTATGTGTATAAAACTACTCAATCAATTCATTCATCAAAGAACACAGGTTGTTTTTGTATCTTGGCTATTTTAAATAAACATGGGAGCGCAGTTATCTTCAAGATGTTTTCATTTCCTTTGCATAAATACCCAGAAGTGGGATTGCTGGGCTGTATGGTAGTTATTAAATTTTTGAAGAATCTTCATACTGATTTCCTTAGTGGCTGCACCAATTTATGTTTCCACCAGCTGTGCACAAGGGTTTTCTTTTCTCCACATCCTCACCAATATTTATATTTGTCTTTTTGATGATCAAAGCTCATACTTCAAATACTATAGTGTACTTTGCCTTCTATTTTATTTAACTTATCTACACTGTCCAGTGTAGCAGCGATTAGTCACACATGACTATTTAGGTGAGAATAAATTAAATAATTTAAATCAAATCGAGTAGTCCTCAGTCTCACTTGCTACATTTTGTGAGCGTAATAGTAACATGTGGCTGTTGTGTTGAACACGACAGGTAGAGAATATTGCCGTCAATGTGTTATTGGACTACATTGCCTTAGATGAGAGGCATCTGTCTCCCACCTGTCCGGGCCTCCTGGCCATTCCACAGAGTGAGACGCCGTCTTCTCTAAGCTCTGGTGACACCACCACTCCTAGTTTTCCTCCTGCTTTTTAAACCATCTCTTCTCAATCTTTGTTCAGAATTTTTTCACCTCCACGTACTCTTTCAGTGTGGAATATTCTCAGAGTTCAGTCCTAGAGATCATCCTTTTCTGTGGATACAAATGCTTTCTCTGGGCTGACAGTTCAGAACACTGTACTTGCATTTCATATCGTGTCTTCTGATATGTCTACTTCACATTCTTGCCACTTGGGACTTATTTTCAGCTCCATCTTCCTAGACAAAGAGGTCTCCTTAGACAAGAATTAGAAAGTGAGAGGATGACTCCAGGGATCAGAAGTGTTATCTTTCCCTTCAGACTTGACATGGGGTCTGTATACCCATGAGGCTATTCCATGCAACAGAGGTTAAGAACAGCATTAGGCCAAAATCAGGACATGCAAATGACAGGCAAGATGTGGCTGTCATCCTAGGTCCAGTACACACCTGAAAGGAAAATTATCTGAGATAAGTACCATGACAATGTTCATATTCTTTTTCTTATTTCCTGGTCTTTAGTAAAATTTTAAGGAAAGTCCTGAAGTTATTTCAACTGTACCGTATTGGCGCACATTAAGGATAAAGCCTTTCATCTAAATTCAGGCCAGAATGTCTTCATGACATTCTGAAGCATTCCCCTGCTTCAGAACCATGCAGTGCTGGCTGTGATCAAGAGCTGCTCGAAGGGTCTGTGTCTTGCTCATTGGGTCCCACCCTTTCCCCATCAAGACATTTTTCTTACAGTGGCACCACTGCAGTTTATAGTCTTTATGTTACTAAACACGTGCATTCCCTTCAAGCTGCCTACTGGGGAAATATATTCAGGTCTTCAATGTCCCTTCGTTTCTAGGTCCAGTATAAACATCTATACTTGTGATATGAGAAGGATGAGTATGCCTGTAAGTTACCATATTCCGATGTCTGCTTTGAGCTGTAGAGTATGCAACAATGCCCTTCTCAGAAAAGAAAAACAGGAATAAAATCTCCTTTACTCTGCCCCTCCCCTCCCCCCAACTGCAGCTTGTCCTGATTCTTTAGATTTTTGTGAGAATTTCTCAGATCTTCTCTGTGGTTACTGGTAGCTTCATGAATATTTTGCATTAGTGTGCCCAGGAGAATATTCTGGCAGTACTAAGGTGCTGAAAGAATATTTATTGATTGAGAGAATTCAGGTTTATATCATTGGACAGTCTAAATGAAACTGTGTAGCTTTTTAGTGGGGTGAGAGAAATATTTCTGTTCCATTAAAAGCAGCGTGCAAGACTTGGGGATAGCTATGGTGTGTTTCAAGATGTCTGCCATTCGGATGTATGGCCTATTTATAAGGAGACACTTGACCACATTGCCCCTTCTCAGCAGATGTAATAGCAGGGGAAGTGTTACCTTTTTCTATAACTTGAACTAAAACTAAATGCTTTCGAGATGGAAATTTGGCTTCTTCCATTTCTGTTTCAGAAACTATTTCAAAATTTTATTTGTATCTCAAGTCATTATCCATGTAGAATTCTCAATCCTCTTCTTTGAAGTTTTAATAGGCTCCTTAATTACAGAGGGAAAAGAGATCAACAGCAGAACCAATGGCTCAAAAGAACATATATTCAGTGACCTTGGCCAGTTTTGTTTCAAAATACAAATATATGCTGTTTGCATCAATTCTGGATTTTCTGAGGGGCCCCCACATCACATTTGGGATGAAGTACAGCCTGTGTGAGATATGGAGCTGGCTTCCGCTTCTGGTTGCCTTTGTTACTGATATATTTCTTTCTTATTAAATGAAAGAAGGCAAAATGAATTGGTTAATATTAAAATTCAAAGGTTTATGGTTAAATGTTTTATCATGAAAAACACTGAATGCTTAGGGAGAAAAAAGATGCTCAGCAGGAGCTAGTACAACTTTACTGTATAGTCACAATTTACCCTCTGCCTTTGTTGATCACTAGCAGATTAATGGGCTAAACTTGGTTGTTTCAATACATAAAAATACTTTGACAAGGAAATTGATTCAGTCCCTATGTGTAGACATAACCCCTATTTCCACTCAGCTGAAGGTATTGTTCTCTCTCTCTCTCTCTCTGCATATATTTTGAGAGATTGGAAATGTAGGTTCTAATAATATCATGATGAAATGAAGCTCATGGTGGGAGCAGATGGTGAGATCTTAACAGATGACATGGAAAAAGTGGAATAATTCAACCTTTATTTTGCTGATATACTTTCTATTAAAGAGGATTATCTTTAAACATTACAAATTAGTATGTTCTTGATTAAAAAGAAGCTGAAGATAAAGAAATGTAGGAAAAAAAGAATGCAATATACTTTTAATAAGTTAAAAGTCTTTTGGTCCAGAGCAATTATATCCTTGTGAATTTAAACTTGGATTGAGGCCATAAACCGCAGTCTATCCACTTTAATTAATAAAATTAATTACAATTACTATGTGCCAGTCACTAATCTAAGCTCTAGGATATTATCTTATTTGATTCTCATGACAACCTTACATGGTAATTTTCAGTGATGAGAATCTTGAGGCACAGAGAGGTTAACTTGCCTAAGGTCTCACTTACCTCAATCAAATGGAGTAACTAGGATTCAAAGCCAGGGGTTTTGATATGAGTATCCACACTCTTAATCACCAGTCCATATTTACTGAGTTGGAACATGGAAGTACCCAAGCACTGGAGGCAGGAAGAAAATTTTTTATTTTTAAGATAGTAAAGTAGGTATATTCTTGAATCAGCAGAAGATAAGATTAATTGATCTGTAGTAAAATTATCGGATTTGTGATTAAATGTTGAATAATAAAAAACAGTGTGTGCTTAGAATGGGAAATATGCTCCATCAAAGGCAGCATGAGTTTATTGAGACCCAGTCATTTCACACTAGTTTAATCTTCCTTTCTGATAGGAAAATAGCCTCATAGATAAGATCAACGTAGAAGACATAGCTCATATGAGATGTTTTCCCAGGCAATTAGGCGTCCTTAGTATACATATGATGGTTATAGATAAGATGGAATAATGTATAGTGCAGTCATCTGGAGCTTATTAAATCACCCTTAGGTTGAACTAGTGATGGGTGTGAGCTTGAAGTACAACCCTCGATGAGTTGCTGGTGCCAGAACATGTCCTGGTTAATATTTTTACCAATGACTCAGAAGATGAAAAGCAAGTCATATTTTGAAAATGTAGATGATACCATCAGAACTTGGAAAACAGAACCTGAAACTTAAAACTTCAAAGGAATCAATATACAGTTAAACATTTAATTAAAAATATTCTAAATGCAATCGTCATTACCACAATGGCTAGGATAATGAGAAACATTTGAAATATTTGAAATATTGAACTTAAGAATGAAGACAAGGGGAATGTTGCATATGTTTTTAAATACATGAAAGATTGTATAAACTCCTATAAACTCCTGATTGTCTATGACATAAGAGGCTTTTCTTAGGTTGTTGCCAGTTCTACTCAGAGCTGTGGTATGACTTGCGAAATGTTGAAGGACTCCCTTTGCCTCCTTCCACAATGCCTTTTGCCACTAGATCTTTAAGCTTCCGTGTTATTTATGACTTTAGGTTTCTTGACCTCACCATTGATGACGTTTGGGACCAGACACACATTCTTTGTTATGGAGGAATGTGTTGTGATGTGTTTAGCATCTCTATTGCCCGTAGCACTTCCCCTAGTCCTGACATTCAAAAATGTCTCCAGACCTTACCTAATGTGCCCTGGGGGGCAGTGTCACCACAGATAGATAGCCTCTGCTAGAGAGAAAGGCATTAAGATTCTTCTTAAAGTGCAAATGTTAGTTGGAGGTATAAAAAACAGTTAATTACTAGTCAAGCCACTCATTTGTCAGACTGGGCCAGTTCATCATTTAGCACTATTAACTGTGGCCAGGAGGAATTGAATACAGGATAGGTTAGTTCAGGGATATGGTATGACAAGAATCAAAAACTAGGTAGGTGGGGGTATTTTAGGGGCAAGAGGTGGGGTGGTCCATTAGGGGTCCTCTGAAGTCAAGGAGCAAAACACTTCATCTTCCTACTTAGCGTAGCTCACATATGCATCTACATGTGAAGAAGACATGATAAAGAAAATGTTTTTTTTTTTCTTTTGATCCTTACAGAATGACCTAAGTCCTTCTCTAGGCTGAAAGCTCTTGCTTTGTCCTTTAAACAGGTCTCTGAAATTTTTTCTCTGTTATTGCTAGTTATGTTTTGTCTTAGCCCCTAATTACATTCTACGTTTATTGAGGGCAGTTGTTCATTTAGTCCCAGTGTCCCCCACTTTCTCCTCCACCTTAGCATCTCTCATACTGTCTTGTCCAACAGACAGCTCAAGAAAATAGTGGTTGAATGAACAAATGAATAAAGGAAATCACTTTTGGGCTGAATCATGAATTATAGGGTTTTAACAAGACAGTAAGAAATTTGGAAGGTGACTAGGCATTCCAAATTGGAAGATGGCATAATGCAAAGATGGGCATGCCAGAGTGGAAAGTTTCTTGGAGGAGCAGTTTAGTGTAGTTGGCTCATGGTGCACGTGTTGAAGGATGACAGGAGATAGTGATGGGACAGTAGACTGGTTCCAGACCTGGAGTGGATTCAGCATCAGGCAAAAAGTGAGTAATTACTTCGACAGTCAAGCAAGAACGGCTAAGGATGTCTGGGCAGGATAGCACATATCAAATTACTGCTGTAGGCAGATACATTCTACTGTGGTGTGTTGGATGACTGGGATGTGGAAAGCATCAGTTAGAGTTTCTTACTGGGAAAGAGATGGAGATGATATGAACTAGGGTGGTTGTAAGTGGAACAGGAAAAGGAGATGGAGGCTTTTTAACTGGGTGAGTAATTGAATAGTTATTGAACATGTGAGGATAGGGTAAGGGATTATGGAGTATGCTAGGGTTGGTCAGGATTAAATGTGGATTAAAAGTTAATATTAACACCATTAAAAATAGAGATGGGTGGGTGTAGGCAGCCAGAGTGGTGGAGAGGATGACAAAAAAGTTCCTGAAGAGAAACTGAGTTCCTACAGAAGACACAGAAGTATATTTGCTACAAATAGATTTGCTTCATAGTACAGTGTGTATATATGCTTGATATAAATTTTTAAAAAATAATCTTATAGAAAGGCACTCTTAAATATAGTGCAGAACTAAAAATAGTAACAATAGTTCATTCTTTGTGAATACATACTTCGTTGTTTACTGAAATCTAAAATAAACACAAAATAGGCAAATGGAACATGAATATGACATTTCTAGTTAGTGGGTTTTTAAAATTTTTTAGCTCCAATATGTGTATTGTTTTGATTAAAAAATGTCATTTCCCCTCATTTGATTTTGGGTTAATGAGTTAATCAAAAACACTGAATTGGCCACAAACTCGAACTTTCTCTACTTGCTGTAGGACTTCTTTGCTGTTCAGGGAGTTAACTTTCCTATGGTCTCCAAAGCACGGTTCCTGGTTGTGTGTCACAACGAATACTCGATTACTCTCTATTGTTGATGGTATTTTCCACTGATCGTTTCTAACAATGCATTCTGTGAAGATTGCTCCTGGTTTTTGTCCCCATGCAATATATTTTTTTTCAGACAAAACACATTCAACTTACTGTTTTCTCTCCTCTTTACTCATTATTCCATGGAAAACATTCTTTACAAAGCTTATATAAAGGGTTTTGGGATAAAATGCAATCTCTTATATTTTGTATTTAGCACCTTCATCCTTTAAGCTTGCTAGCCTCATTGTATTTCTTTCCAGAGCCCCATTGGAGTCTAACATAGCTTTAGAGGAGTAGAAGGACCTTATGAAACCATCCTTCATAGCAGTTGTCTCTGTAAATGAACATTCTCAATATTTTAGCATGTATCAGAAGCATTTGGAAGGTTTATGAAAGCACAGCAATGCTAAGTCGCATTCCCAGGGCTTGGATTCTGCAGATAGAAAGTGAGACTCAAGCATCTGCATATCTTGTTCCCAAGCAGATGGCCCAGGGCTCAAACTTTGAGAATAATGGCTCTAAACTGAGCTTTATGTGAGTGTTGTAAGTTTCATGTTAGCCTTTTTTGATTAGGAACTGTACTGTAACCACTTCGTATTGCTAACTAATAAAGATGCATGTGAAATACCAATCACAGGGTGTGCTACTCACCAGATATTCAGTGACTTGAAGCTCAATCATTGCTAAAAAGGTCTAGCATTCAGTTTTTGATCTTCATTCATCAGTAAGAGTTGTATTAAATCTCCCCTCTCTGCTAGAAAATGGAGATAGCTAAATATTGTCCTTATAGAGCCTGTAAAATGTGGAGGAAAAAAGAATAATAGGCAATTATCAAATTCAAAGACAGGTTTCATCATAGCGCTCTAGCATCATCTGTGATCTTGGGCACAGTCCTCGGTCTCCACATCTGTGATGATGATAATCCTTGTGTAGTTGCCATGAATTAAATGAGGTTTCATCACTGCTTTGTATGCTTTTAAGTGCCACTCAGGTGTGAGGTACAAGCTAAAAAAGATGAGTACTTCTAGTGCATGTAGGAGGGACCAAGATACATAGGAAAAGATGACTGTAAGGCATCGTGATGATGACTCATTTTGAACACATCCAACACCTAAGTATATTTGCCATCCATGTTGTTCTGTATGCCCCATGTGCCTCCCTCTTTACAGGTATGGATTTATTTTGTGATTATTGTATCATAAAGGGCATGGGTGACAGTTTTTTTAAATTGTTGCTTAGGAACTCAGAGTTTATCAGGCACTTGGAGACTTAGTCATCCAAGGGGTTATATATTAAAAATCTGAAGGTGAGACCAAATAAAAGGCAGCGATCTTTTGATATACAGAAGAGATTATTTAACAAGTTCTTTTCTATTTATTTTCCAAAAGCCTTGGGAACTTATGTGGAAAGAAATATATTTGCTTTTTACATAAGAAGAAAATCTGGTTCAAGGACAGTTTCTTTGGATGGAATTATTTTTAGGCTTATATAATCCTGATGATGACCATTGTTCTTTTAACATCTTTGCTAAGGTGCTTGTGTGTTAAGGCATCCAAGCCAGCATTTTGGTGAGCTACAGTTGCCCTTGAAGTGGGTACTGCCGCCATTACTATTAGTGAAAAGGTGACTCCTCCATTTTCCCAGGTTTACATATCCTATTTCAAATTTGAGTAGATTTTGCCTTTTCCTTCACTGTTGTTATATCTTTTCTTTGATTTGGAACTTATTTTTCCCATGGAAGGAATGAAGAGGAAGCAGGATGCAGTGAGCATCCACTTGACTGGGGATGAGGGATGTGGATTCCACTTCCGAGTCTGCTAGTTTATCCCCTGGACAAGTGTCCTAAAATTTTAGTACCTTGAGTTGAGTTCTGTGTCCGAGAGCTGAGGACCATGAATTAAGTTTCTTCTCCATGGAAAGGAAAAGTCTGAAGTAGCCAAATTTCTGATTAAATCTGTGAAAAAATTTGAACTAAAAAAGGGTGGCTCCTTGCTTTCTACATAAACCATAGTAGGTCAAGAAGAAGAAGCCAGAAATCTGATAATCTACACAGATGCTCCAGAAGTGGAAGTTAATACATTTAAGAGGGAGATGGAAATTAGCTTTGTGTGACCCCACCAGGCCATGGCCTTGGAACCAGTAGGTGTGAGTTTGAATGCAACTCTACCACTTCTCAGCACAGGCTTTTGTCTGTAAAATGGGGATGAAGGGCACCTGTGAGTACAGTTGCAGTTTGGATCAGTCAGGGTACCCCAGAGAAACAGATCTGGCAGAGATTTATTTTGAGGACTAAATCTGGCAGGCAATTGTAGAGGCTGGTGAGTATGGGATCTGTCCAGCAGGCCGGCAGGCTGGACACTCAGGCAGGAGTTGGCATTGTGGTCTGGAGACAGAATTTCTTCAGGAAATCTTGTTTTTTTGTTCATAAGGCCTTCAACTGATTGGATGAGGTAGATTGTCATTATAGATTGTAGATTGGATGAAGTAGATTGTCATCGTAGATTGTAGATGTTAACCACATCTGCAAAGAACCTTTAAAGAAATACCTAAATTAGTATTAGATTAAATAACTTAGTACTATGGTCTAGCCACGCTGACACATAAAACTAACCATCACACAATCATCCAATGAATAATAGCTTGTATATACTTTACTGCGTGAGCTAAGTGTTCACATGAAATATTTCCTTTCATTCTGATAAAAACCATACGATGAGATATTATGAATTTAGAAAGGATAAAACTTGCTATTGTCCCACAGTTACTTGCACAAGCCTTGGGAGCTAGGCTACTTCTGGGTCAACCAGAGTTCTGTCATGAGAATTTTGGATTCAAATTAGAAGAGTTTTTTTTAACTATCTCAAAACTCAAGGTGAGTGGCCATGAGGTCAGTGTACTCAGAGACACAATGATGAGTCAGAGAAAGGGAACCATGAATGTTCCAAGAAGTCATTCCTCATCTACGATCTGACCTTGTCCACTAATTGTTGCTTTTCTTTCCTTAAGCAACTTGAGTTGGGTTTTTGTCACTTGCTATTAGAGTCCAATGTGACACTGCCATATGTCTCTCAAAGTGAGAGTTAAAAAACCCCCTAAAATCTCAGTAGCTTGAAACACATTATTTCTCACTCATATTCCATCCTGGGTCATTGGTAAGTTCTGGTCTCTCATTGTCAGTTAAGAACCTCCACTGTCTGAAATATGGCTAGCCACCACAGCAGAGGGATCGGAACGTGGCAGATTGTGCGCTGGCTCTTAAAGGCTTCTGCCCAGAGCAACGCAAATCATTTCTGCTCATACTTCTTGTCTAAAGCAAATCACATGGCCACCCAGAATTGGAAAAGTGTAATCCTACGATGTGCCCAGAAGGGAAAAAACAGGAAAATTGATGAACACAGCTAATCAATACTAAATAGTTCATAAAACTTTTCACTCATGTAAGATGGTTTTCTTGGCAGAAAGGGTTACTGATTTGAAGAGAATATAAATTCTGATTTTAAAATTATGAAATCTTTTTAAATTTTTGCCATGATTTTTGTCTCTTATCTACAAAATATGTTTCTTTTCTGAGATTATAAAGATTTTCTCCCAATAGGGTTTTTCTATTTTGACTTTATTAAATCTGGAGTTTATTTTTGTATGGGGTTTGAATTAGGAATCTAATTTTAAAGGTTTTAAGTAAATATATAGAAGGCAAATTGTCCCAATACCCTGTATAATATAGTCCATTTTTCTCCTCTGATATATAAGGCCATCTCTAAAATATGTTAAGTTCCCATCTTCACTTGGGTTCATAGGAGATTTTGATTTCTCTTTGTAATATTTTATTTTTCTCCCTCTTATAATTCCTCCCCCACCACTTCCACCCCTGACCCATGGATGTTGCTGTTTCTCCTTAAGAACTGGATCTCTGAAGGTGGGGTATTTCCTCCTGTACACTTGCAGCATGCACCCAGGGCCTGGCACACCCAGAGTATGGTCCATGGCTCCACCTGGGGCTTGAACCCAGAACCTTCTGCATGTAAAGCAGATGTGCTAACCACTACACTATGGAGCCACTCCAATTTTTTTTTTTTAAATAGCAAACTGGAAAGAAAAATAATATGTTATCTTTGAGTTTTGAGTACAAGAATGATTGCTGGATTATTAGTCTTTGTAACTTTCTGTATATTTTTTTCAAAATATAAAAAAGTAACATTCTGCCAAAACTATTATTTTTCTTTAAAAAATTTTGAAGATATTACAGATAAAATTCTGTCACACAATAACTTTATTTACCAAATACTTTTTTGTCCCCAGTTTTGCTTTAAAAAATGTCTAATAAAGAATGTTCTGATTAAATATATAAAAATGGATAGCCTCTGAGAATTTACTCTAAGGGAAGCAGACCGTGGTTCATCCTCAATCTATTCTTGGTTTGAAGAATATGCCTGTGTTAGGGATTATAGTCCTGTTTTCTTTCCTAGGCTATTATGATTTTGAAAAGTGATAACATCATGTTCTTGGCTTCAGGGAATAAAGACGAAGCTCTGGAAAAAGCCCAAGGATTGAATGTTGACCTTGGAATGGGCTCCTAAGGGAGTGTATTAAAGAAATACATTACTCTCTTATTTTATTTAATCTATTAGCCAAAATTTTATTTTATTTGTAAAACAATGCTGTAAAATAATCCTGTAAAAACACATGCTTTAAACTGATTATATGGGGCTGGTAAAAGAAGAACATAGTGAAGACTGAAATAGATTTATATCTGTGTATTTAGTGAATTTTCTACAACTTAATAGCTTTTTGTGAGTACCATGAGTTGAATTCAAATATTAGTGGATATTGGTCAAGTCCAGTCGTCTAAAATGGAGGAATAGTTTTAATCTCATTCTATATATTACAGGGTATGTTAACTTTATTAATATGATTTGATCAAATTTAAAAATGTGAAGAATTGATGCATTCTTCTTGGCAGAATAGTTCATTGTTGCAAAAAACTAAATGGAGGCTATGCTGAAGAAAGATAAAATACACTAATATCACATTTTCAGTAGAACAAGGCATGGGAATGTGAGCAGATCAGTGAAAGATGAGAGATTTTGCAGTGAACCTTCTTTCCCATCATCATATAATAGTACTAGGCTGCAGTGACCAAGTGAAAGCTACATCACAACCTGAAAGCTGGGCTTCAGCATGCCTTTTGCTCCCACTTGGCTTCCTAAGAACAGTAAAGGGAAAGAGAATGAACATCACAGCAAAACATAGAGAAAGGACAACCTTTAGAAGGAAATTTGCCAAAGGAAATGAAATATTTCAGTGTAGAGTGTGAGAAGAGAAAATTAGCAGGAGATGAAATTAGAGAATTCAGCAGGAACCAGTTCATGCCAGTCCAAATAACCATCTTTAGGAGTTTGAACTTGATTCTGAGGTCAATAGCAAGCCATTGAAAGCCTTTGAATAGTGCATTCAGTAATTAGATGAGAGCATTACAAATATATTCTTGCTTCAGCTTGAATTGAAGGTAGATATTTTTGAGGGCAAAGGAGCATTTAAGAATAATGCCATAGGTGGTGACATTGAGTGCAGTGGGTAGACATGCAGAAAAACACATATCTCTTGGCAATTATTGCCTGATACTTAAGTGCCAAGTGGCATGCAAAGTAACTTTGTTTCTAAATTTGTAACATTTCCTATGATTTTAATGATGAATTCCATCTTGTTTTGGTCTCATGCTTTACAGTAAGCTCATAATGTCTCATTTTAAGTGAAGGCAGTTATCTCAATCATGTCGTACTAAAAATGACATCTCTGCTGTTGCCATCTAGTGGCCACTGTTAGTTATGGTACCCTTCATTTAATTTTGTGCTAAAAATTTCGTTTCTTGAATTATATCACTCTGAGAGAGAAGGCCAAACTGTAGCGAATAATAGCTATTAGAGAATCAGCTTCTTTGGAAATGTGGTAGGGATCCCTGGGGTTGAATGAATTCTGCTATGTAGTGTGTTAGCGATGTGACAGTACACTTAAATTTTGTAACATATTCTATAACTTTTTCTGGAACAGGACTTGAAACAACTTATTTTAGCAAGTTTAGGGAGAATCTAGCAAAAAAAGAAAATCGGTAATAATTTGAATTACTCCATAGCATGTCCAGTAAGAGAATGACCCTCAATGTCAAAATGTGGAAAAGATACAAAGGGGTTTTTATGACTATCAGGGTGCAAATACCTAGTGAGCAATTTTCGTGTGCCCAGGAATTAACATTGCCACACTCTGACACAAACAAAGAACAGAGCATGGGGTTTTCCCTGGATATGTAGCTTTACTGGGGGAAGGTAGCAAAATGTACTCTTTGTGTCCACCCCTCTCTGAATCCAACTGTGTGCGTGCGCATGCACTTCAACCAATAATTCAAGATTTTGAACATCCATTATGAGGCCCGGGGCACTTATTGGTCAAATACTAATGGAGAGCTCCCCAATGTCAAGGAATGTATTTCATTTTATACATCTTACATTTGCCTCAGCATGTCAAAAAAGCAAAAGATTAAAATAACAGTCTGATCTAATCAATGTGAATCATCAATTGGTATGAGAAACTTAGACATATTAATGAGCCTAGATCCTTGTGGCTTAGGAGTTTATAGCCTATGAAGGGATAGTTGTGGACAGCTGTTATATTAGAATATAGCAGAGCAACTATGTAACCACAGGCTAGGGAGGGGGAAGAATGCTGTAGGAAGAGCCAGGTAGGAAACCAGTCAGCTTCAAGTGTCCGTGGTAGAGTTTGACATGTAGAAAACAAACATCCATTTCATCTAAGGATTCCGTGATAAGGAAACCTAAACATACCAAAGGCAGGGAAATAGGAAGAGTGCCACTACCTTTATTGGTACTTTACATGTAATAAAACCATATATTGTCTTCTATATCTGTCCCTAAGGAAGCTATACATATAAAAGTTTAGTAACTTTTATACTAAATAGCAACCTGGGGGGCATGTTTTTGTCTCAGACTCTGCCTCCCTCATCCCTGCCACCAAGCAGTAGGAGCAAAATACAGTATGCTTAAGTAATATTTTGAAAATCCAGTACTGTTGTCACAAAATAGAGTTATGATTTTGGCACCGAAGAATTCAGAGAAATAATTTTATAGTGATTCAAAAAAGTTTCAAGTACTCTTGAGATATTTGTGCTATATTTGAATTATCTTGCTAAATATGCAGTTTTAGCATTGGGGAAATTTACTGAAAAAGCAATTTACAGCACAGCAGTATCTGACTCAGCAACTCTTAACACTCCCTTAGCCAGGGCTGGCTCTATGGGTGTGCAGCTTGTATAGTCACACAACCCCCTGTGCTCAGAGGCCCCCACTCTTGATTTAACGCTCTGTTTTCACTGTCTTGAAATTCTTAATAATTTTTAAACAAGGCTCCCCCATTCCCATTTTGTAGTAGACCCCATAAATTGTACAGCCGGTCCTACCTTTAGTATGTTTCAGGATGAAAGTGTATTTATGTTTGAGTCAGCATTAATCTTAATTACAGTGAACACTTTAGAACTAAATCCATATGAATAAGTCTTTTATTTAATACTAGTGGCCAATGATTGATGATTGCCTATAAAATCTTCATGTCTACAGGGGCTGTGGGAATAATCCCTCCACCTCAGCCCCCTCTCCCCTCCACAGCTGCTGAGAGGCGCTGGGCATCGGACAACCCTTAATGAAGTTTCTTACCATGACAAGAGTTTCAAATCTGTGCACTTCAGTGCTTGGAAGTGCCACATAACTTCTTGAGGTTCCAGTAGTAGATGACACCTCTTCCATGATGGACAGTTATATCTGGGGGAGGCCTTTGGGAGGCAAGGTCTTGACTATTGGTGGTGACTCCTGTGGCATCAGTTCTTGCTCCATCCCTTGTTGACTTGCTCATTCTCATGATTGGCTACTTCCCTCGTAACCCTTCTGTGCTTTCTGCTGCCACCTTTTGGAAGCCTGTTACTACACACAAGTGATTCAGTTTGTCTTTTGACTCTTTATGTTCTTAAGATGATTCAATAGTCATCAGTGGTGCCTTATATCCTATGCTGGATTCCTATGACAAAATTCCACCTTCACAGGGGACAAAGAAATTCTGAGCTTTTAGGATACTTGAATTCCTATAGCTTAGGACTACTCGAAACCTAAGAATCTGGTGTATTCTGTGATCACTGGGTTTGCCCAGGTTGTAAACTAAAATATCATAAGTCTGTTATCTAACCTGATGTTACCTAAGATATTATAAATTCAAAGATGCAGTCCAGTTGAGTCATTGCTTGTTAGGAGCATTCTCACAGCTTTTCTGTGGGAACTGGGTAGTGGACTCAACTCTAGACTGGCAGAGGACACATAGCTGGGTGATTGGTTGTGTGATATATAACAGTTCACCTGTCATCCTAGGTTTTGTCCAAGGAGGGTCATTTACCTCTGGCAATATTCCAGTCTGTAGCCACCTGTATCGGACATACTCTATTTTCCTGCTATAGTGAAACTCTTAGAGAGTTCTTATTGTTGGATTCCCAACTTTTAGATTTCCCAAATTTTCTGACTTCCTTGGCTGTGAAAAATATCAAAAAGGGCACAAAAAATGTTGTTAGAAGATGGAATCAAAGGAGTAAGAACATGAAACTATGTTACCAAATACCAGGGTGCAGGAGACTATTTACAGAAAATATTTTAATTTTCAGGGCAGAGAGTTGAGTGTGAGAGGGAAGGGGACTGTGGCCCTGAAATGTAAAGCAGTGGTGGATACTGGGGACCCAACTGTGGGGCTGAAAGCCTGTGTGGAAACAGAGAGGAAACAAATAGGAGGGATGATAGGGATGGTGCCTTTGGTGTTTAGTAAATTTAAACATAGTTTTCATCTTCCTTCCCGTATACTATCATAGAACACAGTGGAAAGGTCTGGAATCATAGCAATATAGACATATCAGATCAGATAAATAGATTAGAGAGAAAGATCTGAAGATAGATCAGATGGCTGAATCTACAGACTATTCCGAGCTGACAGTCTGGGTGATGAGCTGGAAGCGGGGACTTGCACTTCTTTTGAGGATGCAGCAGGGAGAGATGCGCTGTGTGACCTGACCTCCAGAGGGCTTGGAGAGGGAGGGGAGGTCATCTGCTTGCCCTGGCAGGGAGCTTCTCAGACAACACTGTTTCCCCAACCCCTAGTAGATCGCGGGGGTCTGGTGTCTCAGAGGACTCTTTCATGGGTGGCCTGGATCCAAGGGAGGCGAGAGCATCTGCTTCCTGGCGGAGGTGTGGCGCAGCCCTCTCGGCGAAAGGAAGGCCAACCTGGTGCAGGAGGCTGGCGGCCGCCCCAGAAGTAGAGTGTGGGGAGAGGGGCTGAGGCAGGAGGTGTGGGGACGCTGCCTCTGCCTCTCTGCAAGAGCCATATAGAGTGACTGTACCCATAAAAATTGAGAAGTAACTCGCTTTTAGTAAAATGCTATCACCCGAAACACCTACTAAAGGTCTAATTTTATATTTAAATTTTTTTTTCTTTCTACAATTTACCACATTTCTCTGTACCTGGCTGCCTCTGATTTTATATTCAAATAATTCTTTTTCTTAGTCTTTTTTTTTTTGTCTTTACGGAGTATTTCTTTCTTAACTTTTTTTTTCATGTAGAATGTGAGAGAGATGAACTCTCTGAATTTCCTGTCTGAAAATATCCTTATTTTTTACCCACACATTTGGTTTATACCCTGACACATTCATGGAATTCTGAGGTCCTTCCCTCCACTCACCCTCTAGGTTCTGAAAGGCATCGCCCTTTGTTGTTGAACAAAACATTGTTTTACTGATGAAGAGCTTAATATCAGTCCGATTCTCTTTATAGGCAGCATTCTCCCCTTCTGAAATCTTTTATTATTTTATTTTTGTCTGTCAACTTAGAACATTTCATCAGGATCCTTTTAGTTATGGGTCTTTCCATGAACTCTGTACCTTTTCAGTCTGATGCTTTGGGCATCTCTTCAGCTTAGGGGGTGATAACATTTCTCTTCATTTTCTTATCTGCGGTGTCATTATATTCTTCTGAAATGCTTCTTAAAAGGATGCTGGATCTTCTATATCTCACTTCCATACCATTTAGTTTATATTTCCCTGATTTTTTTTGTATTTCTTTTATTCATCATTGGATTTATTTAACTTTCTTTTTTAGATCACCAACAGTGGACTCAAATTTATTTAGTCCTTCCATTGATATTTTGATTTTAGCAATAATCTTTTAATCCTCATGAAACCTATATTTTCTTCAGGTATCTCATTTTTTTGTGGCAACAAGTTCCTGTTTTATAAAGGCAAAATTTTTCCAGCAGTTTCCTGAAATAGCTCTATTTCTTCTTGGCCCAGTTTTTCTCTGTTTATACCCTTGTACATTTTTTCCTAAAATTTCTGGTGTTTTATGGTTGTCAATTTATACATATAAATTGACATATATATGAATGAAAGATAAAGTTGCTTATTATGGGTAGTTTATATGGATTTTTCTGGACTTCTCTAGATCCCTCCACCTGACCTCTTCCTTGGCAAGAAAGGCCGCATGAGTGAGTCGGCTTAGAGAGGTTACACTTGGGCTTCCTCTCATAACACATCAGCGGAAGCCACAGTGCCCAGCGAGGAGGGTTTTGCTCTGGGGGAAGAAGGTCTCCTGGTGATTCCTCCCAAGCATCTGTCCCCACTTTCCGTGAGATGTGCAGTCCAGTGTTACCTCCAGGTCTGCTCTGCAGCTTCTTGGGGTCCAACACTGTTCCTGGAGACTTTCTCAGACAGATGGCATGGGACAAGAGTTCTCTGGCCTGACTCTGCAGGCTGAGTCCCAGCTGTCGACAACACCCCTCAGGAGAAGGGGTCAGGTTTCCATCAGCCCAGCTGTTCAGAATGCAGCTCTTGAACGCACTACACTGCTGGTGTCTGCTTGGCCTCTGGTTTTCTGCTTTAGCTTGAATATTCTCTTTGGCTCTCTCAGAAAGTGTGGGACTTTCTTCCCATCTTGAGCGGTAGTGTCTTCCCTGCTTTGATGTAACTGTTAATCTTACCCTACCTGCTTCCAGAGTTTCTCAAAATCTCTAGCAATTGATGGCACCCTCTCTTGTTTTCTCTTGTCATTGTGTTTCATTCTATAAATAATATCTTTTCTGTTATTTTAATAGGACATTGGGGCATGAGAGAAGGACTAGTTAAAGTGTAGGTGTGTAAGATCATTCCACTATACTACACAAGAACAACAGGTATTTAACTTGTCACACGAATGTCACAGAACCACACTGCTTCCATATAGTATCTGTGGTCTGGATTTAGTATTGAAGGAAAATATTTTTGGTTAAATAAAAATATATAAGCATACATAGCATATTTCATGTGTAAAATAACCTTGAAAACAGCTGGCAAGATTTTTCATTGCCTCAGTGGAAAGTTGATTTTAGTGAATGATTGTGAATCTTTCTAAATCACCTTGCAGTTTACCAGCTGCACTGAGCTCAGTCAGATGCAGTTAGGGTTTGTGTAAACTGAGGGTTTGTGGAAACTATTCATTGTTCATTAAGGAATTTTGGTCTTAAGCACATGATGTCTGTTTTTTATCAAAACATACATAATGCTACAAAACCTTATATAAAGTGTATATAAACAGAGTTTAGAATATACCTTCTGTGAATGGGGGTATTAGGTGTTGTAAATTAGAAACATATTACCAGCAATTACTGATAACATAAGCCATAGGAAATATATG
Source organism: Macroglossus sobrinus (assembly GCA_004027375.1). NCBI lineage: Eukaryota > Metazoa > Chordata > Mammalia > Chiroptera > Pteropodidae > Macroglossus > Macroglossus sobrinus. The sequence goes on along the minus strand of PVKZ01001663.1, from coordinate 252,819 downwards.
ATGCCAGCATGCTGCCAAATTAATTTATGTAAGAATTAGTTTCTGGCTAATACCATGACTTTTACTTTAATGTAGGTTTAGTATTAAATGTCTTATCAGTTAACTTTTTTTGTACATTGACTTAGCGTTCTGAATATTAGGTACTAGTCATTGAAAATGAATATGTAAATTTGAATATTAATGTAATATCCTATAATTTTGAATTTTAATAGTAACAGTATGGTGTTTCTAGCTGAGGAAATATTTCTAATAAGGAAGATTAGTACACAAATATTTTAGACTTGCTAGATTTAAAAGATATTTTAAAAATAGTCCTATCTTTCAACTTCATGTCTTCAGATTATGTTGTCACTACCTCTCATTGTTACTTTTCTCTACAGACCCCTGGGTGGTTCCCCTGTATTCCTCGATAACTTTAGTTCCTAATTATTGCCACACTCTCTAATAGCAAACCTGTGTTCATTCTTGACAATTTCATGTATATGTAGATGACCTTCCCTTCATCCTGGTGTCTTTATTGAACTCCTCCCAACCAATGATTTTTAGCTGCTTTCCTGCTTCAGCTGCTCATATTGCACTACTGATGACTGCAGCTTCTCCACAGCCTCACTTTCAGGCATCCTTCTCTGGCCATCTTTTTCTCCCCTTCAGGCTCACTGCCTCTAACATCCCAACTCCAGCTTTTCTTTGACCGTACGTGGACATCCAATTCATTGACCCTGCCACATTTTCATTTTCCTTTACCTCCTTGATGTCCTCACTCGGCTTCCTATCCAGTTTAAATCCTGGGATCTGTGGCCAGTCATTGTGGTTGTCTCCTTGCATGTACTCTTCAGCGCCTTGTCCTCTCTCAGTTCATCCAACTCAATAAGCTAAACCATAATCCTGCCTACATATAAACTGTTACCTCATTTTATGCCTACACCTGTGCAACTAAACATGGCTGGGAGGAAAACACACTACCCACTAACTTGTCTTGCTTTAAATTTGTGACCACAGGTCTGATCTAGCCAGGCAGTCAGTCATCACATTCCTAGTCCAGTCACGTGCATACACTCCTGGGTCACTATTGTACATCTGTTTCTCTTTGCTCAAAACTCCAAGACCTCATCTCTCATCCTCTGTTTCTGCTGTTGTCCCTCCTACCTTATGGAGATAATCAAAGCAAACTGAAATGGAAATCTGCAGACCCACACCGGCAACTGCAGAGCATGGTGCCTTTCTGTTTTGTTCACTATCTGCAATACACAGTGCCTGGGAAGTAGTGGGTGCTCGGTACATATCTGCTGACCAAAAAAATAGGATCATTGATAGTCTAAAGGAAGCGTTAAAACATTAATTTAAAAATTTCTGTAAGTACTATCATATCTCATTTGTCTGGCTCCTATTATCATGCCTAGATTGGAACACTTGGTCTCCCATCCCTAAAGCATTTCTTGTTCATTGTTCTGTATCATCATGAATGGTACAAGTATCAGCTCATTCATTCAAACCCAACACCTAGGTGACTCATTCTTCAGGCTGCTTTTACCTAGTCCTTCCCCAGGTCAGGTCCACTTTTGAACTCTGTATAAAGTGAAGCCACTGCTTTGCACCCTGATAACACCACTACTGTGGTTCAGTGGTCTTTGACCAGTTCTTCCAGCTTCCTCCTTTGACCTTTATATAGTGGTTGGAGAACATCTTTTGGAAGGGTAAATCGATGTCACTTCCTTCCTTAGCAGCATCTGTTGGCTTTACATTCCATTTAAAGCAATAATCAGACTCTATTCCTTAGCTGACAAAGCTCTGCAAGGTCTAGCATCTGTCTACCTCTTCAGCTCATACACATTTCATCCCTACTGACATTTTTATAGCCCTTGAGAATGTATTATGCTCTTCAGTGCCCAGGAGACTTCACATTTACTGTCCTGTCTGCCTGGAATGCTAGCTTTTTGAATGTCTGGTTCTAGTTTTACCCTCAGGTCTCCGATCAAATATCACCTTCTTACAGAGGCCTTCTTGATCACCTTATGTAATATATACACCACCCCCATTTTTCTCTCATATGTTACATTGCCTTTTTTTCATATAGGTTTCCAAAATCTATGTTTTATTTATTAATTTGATTATTTGTTTATTGCCTGACTCCTTCAAAGAATGTAAGCTTTCTAAACCCTGAACCGTATCAATCTTGTTTACTTGGAAATGAGAGATTACAAAGGGAAAGATGTATCAAGGGAACCTTTGCTATCTGTAGAGTCTAGAGCATAAGAGATAAAACTGCAATTTAGAAACAGTTTATAGATAGTTTTGAATGCCACGATATCTTGTATATATGCACATATACATATACATACATATGCATATGTATGTGTGTGTGTGTGTGTTTGTGTATTTGCAGATAATATGCAGTACAGAAGGATTTTAGTAATGCTACTGACATAATTTATTCATTTATTCATTCATTCATTTTAGCAAATGTGCCAAGAGCAACATGTTCTTTGATCTTGGGAGACAAAGATGTCTAAGACACATTTCCCACCCTCAAGAACCCCGCAGAGGGCTGCACTTGTAAACACATGATTTAACACAGTGGGATCAGTGTTACCTAGGATTGTATTCACAATGTTATTCAAACATTTATTAATTCTGCTTGGGCTGATCAGAGCTATCTTTTGCACCTTGAGCTGCAGTTTTAATAGCAGTTGCTGGAAACTATGAACCATTTTTACCAAGAGTAAATCTGGCTTCATATCATACCTAAACCTTTCCTCCATCCCTTCCTTTTCCCAGTTTTATCATGTCCTAGAACATCTCCTTGTGTTTCTGGGGACATTAATAGTGTGCCTTGGCCTGAACCTGGGTCTGCCCCTGCACTGTGCCGCCATCAAGGGCAAAGCCAGGAGCCGGGATTACGCAAGGTCAATGCACCTGCAGGCCGGCGGCGCAGGTTCTGCTCGTTGAAGCCCAGCGCGGCGGACAGGTGGCCCCCACTCAACAGATGCTCAGGTGCAGCGTTTCTACCTTGGTCAGGTTCTGGCGCCTAGAGAATTAATTTCATGTCACAACAGTTGCAGTCATGGTTAAGAATTGTAGGAGAGCCCCTTCCCCCTCCCTGAAAGCACAGAACATTTCTTAATGGTGTTCAGCCTCCATCCGGGACCCCAGTTTGATGTTCTAGAATACTTTTTTCCTTATGGGGAATAAGACTGTGAAACTTTGTCCGGTCGGGTTTCTGTCTCCAGCCTGGCACCCCAGCTGCACCAGTCCTTTCTCATCTCAGTCTAGCATCCCCTTAGTTTTGTCTCTGTGTGTAAATTCTTGTGTGTGTGTTTGGATTGGGGGGATTGGGGGTAATCAATCTTTTTGTTGCTAGGAGCGTCTTTGCAAACCTAAACATTTAAATTCTCATGCCTGAGAAAGAAGTTTCTGTCAAGTGCGAGTCCTCAGATCATTCATGTTCTAATACCAGTGGATACAGGGACTGAGGGCTGTCTTACAGTACAGTTGAGCCTTGAGCGAAGCGGGGGGTTAGGGGTGCACCCCTTCCCAGGCAAAAATCTCTATATGACTTTATACTCATCCAAAGTCTGTGTGTAAGTGGACCTGAGCATTCAAACGCGGGTTGTTCAAGGAGCAGCTATGATCTAAAACTAGACTCTTGCCCACACAAGATGCCCAGCATACCCTACTGCAAACATTAACTGTTTTCATTTTGCTTATGTCTGGATTTGTCCTATTTTTACTATCATATATTCATTAATGGAATATAATGATATCCAAAATTAGTTATTAGACTGATGATATTTTTAAAAATTGACTGATTACATTATGACTCTATCCATCTTCTAAAGACAATGTAACAAGGGGAAAAAATACCCATATAAACTTTCTATGTAATTTGAAAGGTAAATAAGAAAAGTGCATGAAATCTTAAAAGGTTTCAGGATAAAGATTGTGGCTTTAAAGCCCTGTTGTCTGACCTGATCTTGTTCTATCTGTGTGTCCAGCCCTCTGAGACAAGAGTAATCTGGAAAGTCCTTCTATTTATTTTTCTCTCTCATTTTTTCATAGCTTTCATAATGTGCAATGAATTGAACAGAACATATCTCTTCTACAGAATGTTTTAAATTGCATTCTACTGATGTATAATGGGGGTTTCATTAAACCCTGCAATACTTTACCACAATAGAGAAATCACCTCTTTATTTATGACTATAATAATAGATATTTTAAATAGTAGAAATAAAGAAGCCCTGTGTCAGTGAGTTTTTGCTTACCTGTTTTTCAGAATATACAAGAAAGCATTACATTTGTCTGATAAATATTTTTCTTCACAGTATATTTATGGTAGAATTCCTTTGCTCCTTTTACTTCCAACTCTATCAACATTTTTAGATACCTTGAATTATTTTATCCATGTCCCTAAGATCACCTTGGAATCTTGTCATCTACAAATTACATTTAACCTCTACACAGTTAAATCTGTGTGTTTTCAGACTATTATAAATGTCAACAAGCATCTCTGAGATACCACGAAAGTAGTTTCTTGTATAGGAGATCTGAAGAATATATTCTGCTGGCCTAAGAAATCTATGAATGCTTTAAATATTGTTTATTAGGACAATGAAGGAATTTAGTTACTAATATTTACCTGCAGTCTATAAGCCAAGCATTCATTCATTCATTCATTCAGCACCACCTATGAGCTTGGTAGAGTTCCAGGAAGGGAGTAGAAATCAAACTAGGCCAGTCCTTGCTCTTAGTGTTCTAGTAGGGAAGGAGTAGAAAACAAATGAGCAGATATTAAATGAGATCATTTTGGAGAGTGCTAAATGCTGTGAAGAAATAATGAAATGATAAAGATTTCTGAAGACCGGTATCTAAGAAAGTATCACGGAAGAAAAATGATGACGAGCCAGCAGTATGAACATCTGAGAGAAGAGCATTCCAGGCAGAGGCAATAGGCTGCCAACAAAGAAAGACAGTGGAATGAGAAATTTATTTCCAATATCCCTTCTGTTAGGACTCAGGTATCTGATCTTTTGGCCTACTCACAAGGACCACTGCCTCTCACAGATCCTGAACTTAAAATGATAATTCACAGACTAGAATTTTGGGCTGAATCCAGTGAAATGAAATGTGACTGATAGGAATGTAAAGTGGTGCGTGCAAGTTCACAGATGCCCTTCCACAGCACAAAACGATACCTGTGTGGCTTGGCAGTGGTTCATGAGAACAATCCAGGCCTTTTAGCTGACCGCAAATTGGAGCTTGCTCTTTGCTGTTCCTGACTGGCAAAAAAACCAAAACAACAACAACAACAAAAAAAAAAAACAAAAAAAATAGTGTGTAGACATTACCCTTAGTCAGATTTATGCCCAATTTAGGGCATCATTAGAGCTGTGCAAAAATGGAGCAGCTTGTTTGGCAGGTAGAGAAATCTCCATTGCTTAACTTACTAAGAAAAAGAAGAAAGAATGAGTGAGTATCCATCAGGTTTTCTAGAGAAAGAAATTTTTTTTGTTTGGAGGCCAGTTTAAGATACTTTCTTATTTCTGTGATTCTGTGACTTGTTTCTTTCATTCCAACACAATTTTTTTTCTCATTTGAGGATATTTATATGTGGTTAAGAAGGAAAAATAACATTGATAGATAGGATATATGGCGAGTTTTATCAAAACTTTAGCTTATAATGACATCTCTCAAAATAGTAATCCTAAATTTTAAATTCATAGACTATAATTTTTTAAAGAATTTAGATTAAATTTATAATAACATCTTTGGCCAATTCCCATTATAAAAATACAAATAAATGAACACATCTTGGCTTTGCCATGTGTTTCTAAACTTCAATTTCCTCAAAATAAAGATGATAACCTGTATATGCCTGAGGAGATTGTTATCAAAATTAAATTAATTGGTGTATATAAAACAGAATAGTACCTGGCAATAGTAAGTGCTATGTGAGTGTTCATCATCATTATTAGATGTAAACGTATGCTCTATTCTGCCTTCAGGAATTAATGACCAAGTTAATAACCGAAACACCTGAGCAGCCAATCCCATTTCTCATTGACCATCTTCAGTCTAAACAAAGAAATCGTGGGCAGCTTCAAAGAACTTTATCTGGATCTGCAGCTCTCTGGGCAGAAAGTGAAACATCAGGTAAATGAAAACTTAGGTTTTACAGTTAAATTTGATATATTTAATGTAAAATTTACAACAGTCTTTGTGATTATAATGAGATAAATCTGGGTAGTTACCTAAGGTTTAATGTTTTGAGCTGTGACTTCACCTATATGTTCAAATTTGTCATAAAATATTTTTGAATTTTAATATATTGTTATGTGTTATGTTTGAAAATGAGGTTTTGTATATTAAATTTTAATAGAAATAAGGTTCAGATTTTCATGGAAAGATTTCATTATGTATGAATTCAAGCTAATTCTAAGTTGTACTTTTTTTTTCTTTTTATGAAGGATTTGAGTTAAATGTTTATAGCTCCTTTCAACATATAAGAAACTAGGGTATGACCTTTGGGTGTACAAGAGAGAGGGCTCTTGGTTTTTCCTGGCCTTACTTTCTCGCATGTAGATTCTAAGTAGCAAAAGTATATAGGTATGGATTCTGGTTTTTGTCAGTACAAAGATGTTAAGGCAGACTAGGCAAACATTTATCAATTATAGTTTTCTGGAGAGAGAGTCATATATTAAACTCTGCAGCTTTAATCAGCACATGTTTAATGTCTCACAGTTCCCATGGATCAGAAGTCTGTGCACGATTTAATTAGATCCTTTGCTGAATCTCACAAGTCTGGAAATCAAGATACTAGCTAGATTGCATTCTGTTCTGGACTCTGGAATAAAAAAGAACCTGCTTCCAGCTCATTTGGGTGGCTGGCAGAATTAACTTCCTTGCAGCTAAATGACTCAAGTCTCTGTTTTCTTGCTGGATTTCACCCTGGGGTTGCTCTCAACTTCCAGGTGCCACATGGTACTCTCACATTATGGCCGCTCACTTTTTTAAGACCAGCAAGAGAATTTCTCTTGTTCAAGTTTAATACGATGGAGTTTTATATAACATAATAACATAATTGGAGTTTTGACCTCTCATCACCTTTACCATATTCTATTGGTTCGAAGCAAATCCAACATCCTGTCTACACTAAAGGGGAAAGAATTATATAAGGCAGGGGACAAAATCATGGGGACCATCTTAGAATTCTGACTAGCACAAGTACATAATGACTCACTTCTTGGGGTGAAAGAGAAGGAGAGATTATTATGATTCCCAGATTGCGTACTTGTGTAAAGTCATAAGTGCTTGTTTCATAAAGCAAGACGGGAACACAAGACTAAATTTATGAAGGACAATTAAGTCCAGTCCTACTGATGAATTTGAATTTCTGTGGGGCATTTTAGTGGATAATTCTAGCAGGCAGTTAGCATGAGGCTAAAAATCTGGGGATAGGTCAAGGCAGGAGTCACTGATGAGACGTTCAGTACTATACACAAAATCATTAAAACGACGAGAGCAAAAGGATGGAAGAAGTGGTCAGATTCATAGCTGAGTGAGGGGACTGGGAGAAGGCCAGTGGGAAATTATATCTGATGCGAGAATTTTGTGTTTATTAAGAAGTGAGGTGGCTTGCCGAGGACACGAGGATAGGGGAGATCAAAGTGAGAAATGCCAGTTGTGAAAAGTCACCAAGAGAAAGGAAAAAAGAGTTAGAAAAAGGAAAATAAGAAAAGACTGTCAAGCAGTTCTGGGGCCTATTTGGAGTTGAACGAATGAATTAATCATGGAAATCATTAACAAGATGGTGATTTTTCCCTGATGGTGCTCAGAACTGCCATCAGAGGAGAGGAGCAAAGAACACAGTTAGAATAACTGACAAGATTGTGGATGTGCTGCAGTCAGGGTGGAGGCTGGAAGAACAGTTTTGCAGAAGAGTTGAGGATTTTTGTGAGCAAATCGTGCAAGTGATCAAGGCACGTGGTCTGGCCTGAGAGAGTAGTAGCAAGGAATGAAAAAGGTTTAGACATAAAAGCAAATCGGAGAGGTGAGGGCCTGTCGGAGGCCAGAGTCAGTGCAGGTGTGGTGAAGGTGTAAGAGGTGCAGAAGTACAGCAGGTTGTGCTGTTTGAGACTTGAGAGCTGGAATGACTCCAGGTGATAAGGAAGCTCTGTGAGTGGCCTCAGTTTCGGAGAGCCTTAAACATCAGTGGAGTGGAGCTCTTCAGAGCCAGGGACCAGGAGGTGTGAGGCTTAACACATGGCTTGTCCAAGGAGGTCACTTGCCAGGGTTTTCTTCAAGTTGTTGACAGGTCAAGAGAGACAGTGCCAAGGTCTGAGTGGGGCTGCGAGAGTGCCCGGGGGGGGGGGGGGGGGGGGGGGGGGGGGGGGGGGGGGGGGGGGGGGGGGGGGGGGAAGGGTGGCCGTAATGAAGCCTGGTGAGTGGCGTGCAAGGCAGCAAGCGCCTCAAGACGGGAGGGGCTGTTAGCCTGATGTTGGCAGACAGGGAGAGCCCAGCCTGTGGCCAGGGCGATGTGCGCCCTTCGTTCCGGAAGCGGCAGGGGACTGGGCTCTGGTGGGAAGGGGAGGTGGCTCTTAAGACATGAAAGCCCGGATTTGAGGGTGGAAAAGTGACTGTTTACTGCAGGGTGTCCAGTGTCCCAGAGAGCAAAGAGAAAATCTTTTGGAGGGAAGAGTATGACAGAAGGGGAAACGGAAAGCCTAGCATGACCCTTTGGTGTGAATGGAGCTGAAGAAATTTTAATTCAGGTGACAGTAAATAATGCCAGTTTAAACCTGGACTTGTTGAATAGTTTCTTTTGGCACATGTTCTAATTATCGAGAAAACGTCTTAGTGTTCAAAGTATATGGGTGTAAAAAGTTTCAAAAGTCTGTCATTTAATATTGTTGAGGAGAAACCTGAAAGCAGCCTCAGTTTTATTTCTTTTTTGATATTCTAATTATTCTTCTTAAATACTTATGGTATTTGTTTTTGCTTTATTTTTGATATTGAGAAATTTTACTGAAATGCATCTAGGTGTTTGTTTCTTTTTCTTGTCATTATAGGCAGAGAATCCTTTCAGTCAGCAAACCCAGGTCTGAAGCCTTGAACAGTTTTCTTGTGTTCTTGCTTGTTGCTTCTATTATATTTGTTTTGATTTCTTCTTCAAGAAAATCAACTATGTACAAATTGAGTGTTTTTTACTGTTTTTCATTTCTCTCATTTCATTCAACATTGTATTTGCCTTTCTTTATTGACTAACTCCTAGGGAGACTTATTTGTCAAGTGTGTTCTCTGTGTCACTGATTCAATTTTCTGCAGTATCAGTTTTCTCTTTCTGGCTTTGAACACAAATTTAAATGTTGATATTGCATTTCAGTTTCCTGTCAGTGTTTCCTGATCTACCCTTTTTATTCTTGTCTATGGTTGTATTTTTATCATTAGTTTGGTTACCCTATATCTTCTCCCATTTCTTTTTGTTTTGTAGAATCCATTTGCTGTCTGTTTTTATTGAGGAGACAGACTAGTCACATTCTAAAATTTGAAGGTTTTTCATAATTAATCTTTTCTAAAACTATGAATTTCCTCTGTATCTTGAACATTAAATCCTTATTTTTTATATTGAATTTTTTTCTTAAAGTATTTTTTTATATATTTAAATTTACATAAGGAGTATTTTATCCACACATTTATTTATCAATTTATTTATTTATCCATAAATGTGTGGATGAGCTTTCATTTGTCCCCTCAATATACAGCATGGATCTTTTCAAATCCTTTAAAAAATTGTTGAAGAAACAAGAAATTGGGGCTGCTACTAAAATGTCTAGTCTCATTTGAATCCTGTGGGTCTCTGCTAAACTGATGAGTGACTTTCTGTATTTTATCTATTTTCAATGAACTAAATAAGAGCAATATTATTGCTAAGTTATTTTAATTAATGCCACTTTTTTTGCCAGTAGTGGAGAATTTAAAAAGCCACAAAATCAAATGTATAATTCCCCTCTGGCTCCTTTTAGCTTTTATTTGTATCATGAGATACTATATTTTATAAACAAGATTCTTTATTCCTTTAACTATGTTGCATTAGAAGAAATTATGGTCCTAGGATGGATGTAGAAAGAAAAATTCTGATAGATTGTGAAACAACATAAGGAGATAACTCTGAGAGAGGGGCAAGCATTGTGGATGTCTGGAAGTGTTTCGGTATTTTTGACTGGCTCATCTTTTGTCTTAATCCCATCTATTGAAATACCTCCTGGCTTCTGGAAGAACATAGACCACTGTTTCTTTTCCTAGTTTTTTATGAATCATTCATAAAACTAGGATGATTTGAAAACTTGTAAACATAACCAAGAAGACAGAAAGAAACTGTCCTTAAGAAGAATCTGTCTTCTTAAAGAAGAAGACAAAGAAAAACTTTCTAAAATGATGAACTCTTGGAACAATAATTTATTTTGGGTGTTGGTATGACACTGACCACTTTAAAGGGGAACTGTAACCTTCAACTAAGTTGGTTGAATTAATCTTTCTAGAATGGAGAAGTGGAAAAAATGAATGCTGAAATTTAGTCGAATATCATTGCTTTTATATGTAGTAGTGAATAATGGATGAGCTAACATCAGTGCGTAAATTTGACTGTTAAGTTGTTTTTATCTGCAACAGAATACAGTGTTTTATTCTATAACATTATTTAAGGAATGTTATTTTAAGTGATGATAATCCATGCCTAAAAAATTTTTCAGGTAATGTCACATTTTAATATGGTCTCAATTATATTAATATAGAAGCTGATTCATATCAAATTCAAAACTAAAATTTACAGGGGAAATCAAACAAGAAATACTTTTGGATTTTAGCATTATTTTTTATATAAGGGACCTATATGTTTTGCTGAGTATATCTGATGACTTCATACATTTAGTTGTTCAATTGTGAAATCACTTATTGAATTAATATGTGTGTGTGTGTATATATATATATGTATATATGTATATATATATATATATATATATATATATATATTTGTTTGTTTGTTTGTTTGTTTTAACAGAAGTTAAAGGAACAAGAAGAGATTTTAGAAGCTATGATAAGCCTTGGCAATTAAACGCAAAGAAGCCAAAAAAGTCAAAAAGTGACCTTGCTGTGTCTAATATTTCTCCACCGTCACCAGAATCCAGATCATGTAAGGAAGTTTGTCATTCAGAAATTACTTAGTGTCTGTAAGTCTGTGTTATTAACAAAATTAAGAAAAGGTAAAAATTGAAGCCAAACTTTGAAACTAATATTTCTGGCTATTAAGACAAATTAATTTCATATATTCATGTCAGTGTTAACATTGAGCTTTATTTATGTCTGCTCATTCATACCCTTAAGCCTGTGTAATTGATTGAGACCTTTTTGAATTTAATCTTTTAAGAATGTAAATTGACTGGAGTGGCCCTCTTGCCTCTCATGATCAGTGGCAACATTCTGTCATATTCAAAGCAACACCAGCCCTGTGTTTAATAAAGTACATGAAAGCAAACCAAATCTTTTAGAGAGAAAGCAAACGAGGTTTGTATTTAAAAGTCAACAGAATTTTATAAAATTCTTCAACCATGATTTCTCTGAAGTCCTGCTCATTTCTTGTTATGAAGCTTGGATATTTCTGTTTTCACTATAAGTACCTTTTCTCTCTCGATGCCCCTTCTCCTTTCTTGCCGCTTTACTAGCCATTGGATTACCTCAGTGATCTGCTGCCTCTCCATATGTATAAACATGTCAAATAGCTTAGAAGCCTATAGAAGTCAGTTATTTTGGGAAGGTAGGAGAGCTTGAAAGCAGTTATTGCACATCAATATCTTATACTTGTTGCAGAGAGAAATGTTTAATTTTCATTTCAACAGAGAAAAGAGTTAAGTAGAAAATATTTGAAATTTATGAAATGCTATTGTGTGCTAACTGGAATTTGAATTTCAGTCATTTATAAAAGTGACTGAAATAAACTCTTCAGTTTATATAGTGATACTTGTAAAGAGTGTCATGTCAATCATAAAATTTTTGTGAGAATTATGTGAAGTATTAAAAATTTCAAATGTTCTTATAAACCAATTTAGTTTATAAAATCAGGTCTCAACATTTTTTGGATATATAAATGTAAAATTTGCATGTTGTTCACAACCATATCCCCAGTATAGTTCCATATGGTACTGGGCTCAATTAATAATTATTTGAATGAATGAGAGAGAGAGAGAGAGAGAGAGAGAGAGAGAGAGAGAGAGAGAGAGAGAGAAAGAAAGAAAGAAAGAAAGAAAGAAAGAAAGAAAGAAAGAAAGAAAGAAAGAAAGAAAGAAAGAAAGAAAGAAAGAAAGAAAGAAAGAAAGAAAGAAAGAAAGAAAAAGAGAGAGAGAAAGAAAGAGAGAGAAAGAGAAAGAGAAAGAAAGAAATGAAACAAGCCTCATCTCACATTTCCCTTTCCATCTTTGGTCAGTCCTTTACTCTCTCTTCTCCATTCCTCCTTCCCTTCCTCCCTCCTTTACTCCCTCCCCCCCATTTTATCCCCTCTACCACTTTTCTTTACACACCCCCCAATGATAATCCATAACCTTAGAGACTTACTATTTACATAGAGGTCAGTCCTGGATCTCGTCAACTTGAGGGCAGAATCCTAAAGGCTCCTCATTCTGCAGAGCCTTTGCTGTTACAGGATGCTGCCAAGTCATGGAATGTTGCTGGTGGTCTGGCATCTGATGATAGATCTCTTTCTGATCAGGTGACCTACCTTATTAATTGGAAATATATTGTCAAAATATATTAAATTGTTCCTGAAGTAATGGAATATCTTTTGAATGTATACTATTCATTAAAGATGCATTAAAGATGCATATTATAATATGTAAAGCATTACTAAAAACTGTAAAAAGACATAACTAAAAAGTCAGAGGATGAGTTAAAATAGGATGCTAAAATAAAAGTATGATTCATCCTACCAAAGACAAGAAAAGAGGAGCAGACAAATAAAAACCTTGATTGGAATAATAGAAATCAAATACCAAGATGTAGTCTTAAATACAAATGAGTCAGAAATTACAGTAAATGCAAAGGTACTAAACATCTCAGTTAAAAAGCACAGATTTTAGTGCTAGATAAAAAGTATTGATTGTTAGAAGACACATTTAGAACATAAAAACACAAACAGTTTAAAATACTAAGCACAGAGAAACATTAATGGTTTGTTACTGTCAGACCAAGTAGAATTCAAGATGAAGGGTATACTGGAGATAAAGAAGACCCAATAACAAAGTTCCCAATGGCATGCAGGGAGATATAGACAGAATAAAGAAACCAAACAATGATTAAGGATGCAGAAGATTTGAACACCAACAACCACCCTGACATTTATAGAACACTCTATTCATGAAGTCAAAATATGTATAGTTTTCTATTCCAGAGGGACTATTTCATCAAGATAGACCATATGCTGTACCACAAAAAATGATTGAAATTACATGGAGTGTGTTTTCTGCCAAAATGGTATTAAATTCAAATGAAGTTATAATAACAAACCTAGAAATTTTCTTACAAATATTTCTAATTAGCACATTTCCAAGTAACCCATAAGTCAAGAATAAAATCATAAAGGAAATTAGACAACATTTTGAAAAACAAAACATTAAAATTTGGAGGATAAAGATAAAGCAGTGCTTAGGAGGAAATTCATAGCATAAATCAATTATCTCAGCTTTTACTTTAAGAATATAGACAATAATGACTTAAAACAAGGATATGTTGAGAAAAAATGATAAAAATAAGTTGAAATAAACAGATAAACAGTATAAAAAATAACTCTATAAGTTGGTTATTTGTAAAGATTAATATAATAGATAAAAAACTAGCAAGACTGATTTAAAAAAGAAAAGAGAAAACTCAATTACAGATATTACTAGTAAAGGAGGGGAAAAGACTACAGATTTTGAAGCCATTAAAAAGATAAATGAGGAAATAATTTGAGCAATACTGTTGATAAAACTGACAACTCAGATGAAAAGTATAAATTACTTAACATAGAAATTACCAAAACTGATTCAATAAGAAATAGAAATCTGTAAATGTCATATATAAATTTTTAAAAATTGAATTTACCATTCAACAGTTTCTCACAAACAGAACTTCATGCCAAGATGGCTTCACAGGGCAATTCAAACTTTTAAAGAGGACGTAATACCACATGCAACTCTTTCACAAAATAGAGGAGGAAGAGAGTACGTGTTCCAACTGATTTTATGAGGCCTCCATAGCCCTGCTATTAAAACAAGGACATTACAGGAAAAGAAAATTAGAGACTAATATTTCTTATCATCACAGACATAAGAGATGCTTATCAAATATTGGCAGTTTTATTGGTAAATTCATTGGGAGGAGACAGTAAATGTATTTTTAACTTATAGATAGAAACTTTTGGTGGAGGTCACAGTGAGTGAGAATTTGATTAATATAATAAAGAATTGTTCAAAATTAGCCCTGCTCAGTATATATTAGGCTGGTCTGTGGAGTAGCTGCCTCATATAAACCAATGGAAGATGACCATCTGGCAACCTCCTGCACTAAGGATGAACTTTGCCGTAGTAATGTCACAGACTCCTGCTCTCAGATTCTGTCACCTCATGTGGATCATATGTTGTTGTGGATACTCTTCTGCTGTTTTCCATTTCTCCTGAGGATGTATTTTAAAAATATATTTAAATTATAGCACTGAGTTTTAAGATTAAGTATAACCTAAGTAATGGTTTTCAAACCATCAGAAACCTCTAGAGATATTCTCATCTGAAGGCTGTATCCTGGGCCGATTATGTCCAAAATCTCCTTCCATTATTTATCAAAAACATCTTAGAAATCATCCAGCGTACTTGATTAGACCACGATCATACTGTGGCCCTGGTTGTCCTAGATTTGGTTCCCATAATAAATTGGATATCGATTGTGTTTCAAATCGTCACAAGCTACAAACTATATATTTTTAAAATTTTCCTTCGTTTCTCTTGAAATTTGCTGAAGAAAGTCCTTGCGTGTTGTGTCAGTTCTCTATAGTGCTTGATGTAACCTCCCCAAAACTCAATTATCTTAAACAAACAACAATTTAGAATTTCTCAGGATTCACTGGATTGACTAGGCAGTTTTCCTTCTGGCTTTTTCACATAGATACATTCAGGTGGTAGGTCTGCAGTGCCTGGGGGTGTTGGGCAGCTAGGCAAGTCTGGTGGTCATCTGGGAATATTGATTAAGACTGATTCTTTAAAAAATCTATGCTCTTATTTTGTAACATTAAAAAAGAGAAAATGCACTGGTATATGGTAATAGCTAGGGAAATTAGACAAGTCAATGATTCAGATTAGAGAAATTATTCAATAAAGATTAACAGAAGTATTTTGAAGGATAGGGTACAAACATAGTTTTGTCTGCTTCTTTTTTTGAGTTTATTTCCCCTATGTCTTGAGTTGATTTGCTTTACAAAACTGGCTTTAAACTGTGCACATTCATAAGTAACTTGTTTTTATTATTTTGAAATGCATTGTGGACATATTTCCAAGCTAATAAACTTAGATCTAAGTTATAATTTTTAAGTGCATACTGAGGCATAGTGTGAATATGCCATAATTGTTCACTGTTAAAAGACATTAAATCATTTCCAGAGTTTTGCCATTACAAACTATTTGCTGAAATAAACAATTTAATACCTTGCACTTCCTAATAATAAACAACCTTGTGTAGTATATACATAAGAATACATGTTTTCATTTCTTTATTATAATTTACCAGATATAAGATTGCTGGGTCAGCAGGGCAGTATATTTTTCATTATAATAGATATTGCCAGATTACTTTTTTTAATAGGTGGCTGAAAAATATGTTAATAGGCTGCCTTTCCTATAGCCTTATTATATAAATATTTTAAATTATTTATTTTTATCAAAACAAAGATATATGTAGTTTAAAAAGCAAAGTAGAACATGCTACAAGGCAACAGTGTTCTTCCTCCCTGTTCAGCTTCTGATGTGGAAACACTTAACTCTTTTAGGTGTTTCTCCTGGTGCACAAGTCAGCGTATCTAAACAGACAAGGTACTTACACGGTTCTCTTTTACTTTAGATGTGAGGCCTTAACTTTTTACGTTTTTCTGAGACTTGTGCTTTGTATCTCAGCTCCCACCTCATCCTCACACTGTAGTTATGCAGATATTTCAAATTTTAGTTGACTATATACTCTACATTGATGTTAGTATGACTATATTAATTAGCCTTTTTACATAGTAGACCCATAAGAAGTCCAATGATTAATTTGTTTCTAGAATTGATAACTGACTTTTTGTTTTATTTTTTTTAATGTATGCATCACTACAGCTTCACCAAACTGCCATAAAGTATGAAACACTCTCATCAAGTAATTCTAATTCCTGTCTTAATTTATTCTATATTTCATTTCATTGGAAGAATGTTAGAGCCCTCTCTCATGTGGTCCTCTGTCCTCTTGCTCTAGTCTTGGCTCCTTGGTCTCTAGCTGTTTTCTCAGCTGTCTTCTGAGGCCCGTCCTTCAGTGTCATTCTGGGGATCCCTTTTCCTTTTTCTTGTGGAGGTACACCTGTTCCTCAAGTCCCAAGTCGTTCCACTTTTCATTTTGGTAGAGCATTTCAACTAGGAGCTTTCTGAAGTAGAGTGCCTGCAAGATAAATTTTGAGTCCTTACAAGTGTCTTGATTAATCCTTTAGTTGGGTATAAAATTCTAAGTTGGAAGTAATCTTCAGTTGGAATTTTGAAGGAATTTCTTCCTTGTCTTCTGGGGCCAAGCATTGCTACCAAGAAGTCTGATGACAATTTAATTTGCTATTTTTGTCCTTGAAAGCTTTTAATATCTTTTCTGTATTGCCACTGTTGTAAAATTTTGTGATGATATGCCTTGAATTATACTGGACATGTAATGAATTCTTCCAATCTGAAAAACAATTAAGATTTTATATCCTCATTACTTCATCATTAGTTCTCCTTGATTGATGTTTTAATGCTTAAATGGTCTGAATGTCTACTTTTTTGAACATGTCTCTTTTCGGGGATTAGATTTCAATATTCTCTAACTTTCTAAATCCATTTACTACTCATCAATTTATTTTGCATCTTCCAATAAAATATGTTGCTATTTCTTGTCTAACAATGTCTTCTCTCCTTGTTCAACTAATTCTTTGACCAAAAACAAAAATTTCTTTTACCATAACAATTTTATTGGGAATTTGACATTTGGTGAGAAATGGTAAATACATGTATTCAGTCTTCTATGTTTTTTTTCAGAAGACAGCAAAAATGTCTTAGAAATATTTCCTAGTTGCTGATGAAGAAGTTAGTGGTTATTTTTAAGCTTCTAATACATAATACACGATATACTCTGCTTATGTGTTTTTCTCTAAATTATAGAAATTATTAGTTTTAAATTTGTACTTGACTTTTCTTTTTTCTATAAACACACTTTTCTTCTTCATTTAAAACATTTCTTAAAACCCAGCTTTAAAACTTCCTTACTATTTATTTGCTCACAAGAAAACCATTTCCAAGTTGAACATTTTTATTCTGTACATTGATCTTGATACAATCTTTCATGTAGTAATAAATAGTAAGTTTTTTATCACTATGTGGCATGCTCATGAAGTAATCATTTTTTTTAAACATAGTGCCAAGGTCAGTAGACCATTCTAAATGGAACTGGCGGACTAAACCAGAAAGCCGTGATTTTGATGAGTTGAACCACATCCTTCAAGAGAGCAAGAAGCTGGGAAAAGCCCTTGAGAATCTCTCTCGAAGTAAGTTTAGTTTCTTGATTATAATTGAAATCCTAACCAACATTAAAGTAAAGCATTCACTAACATTGCCAGGAACCTATTCCCAACATCCTCATCCTAATTCTATGAGAGGCTGAGGAGTTCTGAGGGCGTGAGATTGGGAATAAGGGTTGATCTTGTATAGCACACAGATTCGTGGGAATGCTGGTTACACAGAGTAGAAGGAGCTGCTATTTGACTCCTGTTTCTCTACAGGATCACTGTATGGAGGTCACATATACAACTAATAGCATCTTATTTATTCTTCTCTTTCGAACCTTGTTGTTTTGTGTCATTTTAATTGATACACATGTCCATTGCTTTTATGAGTTTTTAACATCTCTGGACTTCTTAAAGATAGAACTGGGCCAGGTTCTTCTTAGAATCCTTTCAAAGCCTAGCACAGTGTTGTGTAACATACTTTTGGTAAAGGCAGTGATTCTGTATTCCAGGGGCGTAGGTTAGAGGTTTTGCTGTGCCTTTGAGATGAGTATCCTCAGGTACATCCATAAACCTCCATGAGCCGCAGCTCTTTCATCTCCAAAGCAGGAAGACACAATCGTATCTCCTTCTTCTGGTAGATGTGAAGGTCAAAATGCTATATTTCAAGTGAAAACTTTTAAATGCTGTCACGTGTTGTTGTCACAAGAGTACACAATCACATATTTCGATTTGATAAATGCATTCTATATATGTAGACATACGTATATTCTTTATGGTTTTAGTAATGACTTCAAAATATACCTATCTTTCTCTGGTTTTTAAACATCTCTCAATTTTAAAAATTAGGCATCTTTATAGCATGTTAATGCCATGGCCTCACTGAAATTTCCTTTCTATGTCATAGAATATTAAAAACTCTTAAATGGAAAATAGAACACTAGTAAATTCTACTGGATTATAATATCTGTGTTTTTTTTTTTAGTCAGCATAGTTTTACTAGCTTTAAGATTTGTATCAAAGTTGAAATTACCCCTTTGTATATTTTGGGAGAAATATTATGTATAATATGTTATTCTTTATATGTTTATATATTGTAATATATTATAATTATATATATTTACATATTACATTATAATTATGTACAGAGAGGGAGAGAAAGATTTAGTTTTTCATACCTCTTCATTGATAACTCACTAGAGTAATTTTTCAGACTTTTCCGCAGTAAACTAACTCATCTCAGAAGTTAATTTGCCTTGTGATATGATTTTATAATTTTACCATTAGTAGAAACTCTTTGTTTGGGATTCAAGAAAGCACTGCTTTTGACTAGATTTACTTTTGGAGCAAAAATGAGTTTTCAGTTTATTGCTGTTATGTTCATGAAAAGATCCTTATCCTATTACTATGTCAAAGCTTATATTAATATGTATAAATCATGATGAAATGCCATAGAAACTTAATTTTTTTTATATCAATTAGCCTATGGTGAAATTGGTTTCATTATACATCATTTTGTTTAGTTCCAGAACCTATCGGTGATGGTAACTGAGGACTTACTGTATTTCCCTATCAAACTGTATATGCTTTTGAAACAAAAGAACCTAAAGCATATCTCCACTTGGATATCCCACTGCTGTGCTAAACTCAGTGTATCTAAGTAGATCTCTTCACATGTGACCTTTCTTCTACATGCTCTGTCTCCAGTGGTGACACCAGTTCACCCAAACTGGAACCCTTCTAAGCTCCTCTCTCTCCCTTACTGTTTATAACTAATTAAGTATCAAATCTTTCCCGTTTTCCCTCTGAGATATATTGTGAGTCTGAGTCTCTTCTCTGCCCCTCTGGGGTCCGGCAGAAGTAGAATGGAGGTTCACAAGGAAGGGTTCTAGTGCCTGGAGGTGGGAATGTAGAGCCTTACGTCTGCCCGCTTTCCACGGCTAGTTGCAGGGGAGGCTGGGAAGTGTAGTCCAGCTTATGTGCCCAGGAGAAATACTGAAATGGTTTGAGGAACAAATAACCAGTCTTGTCCATACTCTTGTTTCTCTCTTAGTTCAGTCAGGCCTCACTGCCATCAGTGTGATGGGTCTAGATGAAAACTTGGCACTCACATGTTGCGGATATTCAGTAGCTTCCTAAAACCTCTCCGAAGATGCTCCATGATCTGGCCCCTAATCACGTCTTTAGCATCCTCTCTCATGATTTATCAGCAGGGCATTTCTGCATCAGCAACACAGGAGTTTTTCAAACTCACTGACATTTCTTCATTTCATGCATTTGCTTCTGCTGTCTCCGTGTCCTAAAATCTCACCCCAGCTTCCTCCATCGCTTCCATTTCCACCAGGCAAACGCCTGCACTTCTCTCCAGACTAAGCTCAGTCTACTTCGTCCAAGGTGATTTCTCTATTGCTGTCCTCCTGTGGACTGGGTTTGCTGCCTCGCTTTTTGTGCTCCTCTGCTCTTCTCTCAACACACTTACGTGCTACAGTCTGCTTTTCACTTATCTCTTGCCTGGACTTTGAGCTTCCCACGGCAGGCCCACCCTGCACCTGGACACTGCTTCACGGAGCTCAGTGGTTAGTGCATGAGTTGGTCAGGATTTGCCAGGTGAGCATCACTTCTGGCTCCATCTTGTCCTGATCTGTCTTCTCTGAGATCCTGCCCTCACTCTTCCCCACTGTAGACCCACCTCTGCTTCTCTGACTGTAGACCTCTGATATCAGATTATATGCTTTGGTATTTGTAGACTTAATTTCTTTGGCTTTGTCTGTGGCTTATTTATTGAAGGGATTATGCTTTAAAATAAATCTATAGGTAAATGAGTAGGTAAGTAAATAAACTAAAAGAGAAGCGGGGTCTTATTGTATGTCGTTGGTCAACACAACCCTTGGCTTCGTGAAAGGGTGGTGGGACTTTCAATGTTAACTGAGCCTGATGCTTTCACTACTTGAGGCTTTTTCCTTTGAAATGAGTCAAAGATAGGATGAATATCTTTAGTCCATTCAGACGTTGATCCATAGGTTGCAGTTCATGTGAAAACACTGGCTAGAGTTTTTCCAAGAAAAAAAGGCCCAATCATTGGGAGAATAGTGGACAGATACTTATGTTCCATGACTAATAATAGCTGTCTGGACTCAGCTGTTTTTTCTTATATTTTAGCAACTCTCTGACTACATTTTCTCTTGCATATTTTGTATTTACTACTGCTCCAGAGTTTTTATAAACTTTAAAAATATTTTGTAAAAATACAATGGCTTCTAAGAGTTAGTGAAATGACAAAAAACTGTAACTCTCTTCTTAGAGAACAGCTGTGCACTGGGAGAATTTTCTGGCTCCTCAGTATGGATGGTTCTCTTTAGGGCTTTGTGCTTCTGGGAAGAAGAGATTCTTCAAAATCTTTTCAGCTGCTTTTAATTAGTTTAAGCTCTGATTAAAAGTGAAATAACAAAAAGTGAAAAATACATTGGTTAACTTAAATGTTGATAATAGGGAGTAGAAAGAATTATATATAATAGTATGGAGATTTATTTAGATAATTTAATAGGTAAAATCATCAAAATACATAAATGTTAAGAAGATATAACAATAGGTATCTGAACACAATATGTAAGACCAAACACCTGGAAGAGTTGGAGGCACAATTCCTTCCCCAAATCAAGTTTCTCATTTGTCTAGTTTGACTTTTATTCCAGGATCCTTTACTTCTTAGTACTTTAATATGTTTTCATAATGACTTTTCATCCCCATTTTTCACTGGTAAAATTTCTAAGCCATACAGAATAGCTCCCAATGTTTAACACTGAGAGTAGTGGGCACTGGACAGAGGATCACGGAGCTAGCTCGTGAGTGATGTGCAAATTCTATTTGGGTTTAAAAAATATAAAATTTTTGACAAACATTTTAACTATTCAAAGGCTAACTTTCAGCTGGCCTAGGTAGGCGAAATACTATTGCTGTCTTTATGAATAATGATTTCACAGACTGAAGTATAAAAGAAATTTAAAAATCAACTAATAGCTTTCTAAGAATTTAATGAGATAACTTTTTTGCAGGGCTAAGGGCATTGATGCAAAAAATTTTTTTAAATCATGAGTTATTTATTTAATATCTAAGTTTTTTGACTTTGGATGAGAAAGATAATTTTGTTTTATATATTCACTCTCTTAAAATAGATTGTCTTTTAAATATTTATATAAAAATAACATATTCAGTTCTAATCTTGAATTAATATCAGAAAGGAACATTTTTGTTGTATTAAATGTAAATATAGAATTTAAAATATATATTTTGCTTTTATAAACTGGAATAATGTATTTGAAATCTACTGTAGACTATGATGTAAACTGTTTGGTACTCTATAAAATTTCTACAGTATCTTGAAGTCTAAGCTATTCCAAGTGACCACTTACAATTTTATATGTTTTTAAACCCAAATGTCTATAAATATGTAACTTTTGTCAGGCCTTTGGAAATATTTGTAATTGCTCAGACAGCTCTGGGATCTGTCACTGGAGTCACGTACACACCGCTGGACCGCTGGTCCGATACTGTCACGTCCCTGCAGTGCCAGCACCGGCCAGTGGCCAGGCTGCACAGCTCCTCCTGGGAGCCTTCTCTCCTTGAATTTAAGGTGCTACCTTCATCATACAGCGAGTCTTTGAGTAATTGTTAAGTTTAGGTCACCCCAAATTACCAGAGTGGTAGCTAGATTCTCTTTTAGTGAAGTAACACATGAAAATTCTTAGTTACCAATAACTTTTGCCCAAAACAATAATTTTATAGAATGTCGCTGTGAAGATGAGTCTGGAATACAGCTGTGTTTCTAGTTTCATCTATAAGGGGAAGCATGGTGCCACTTACTGATGTCCAATGGGGCAGCTGCTTTCTGCTTTGCATATAATTGATTGATTAGGTTAGTGGAGGCAGAGATGATACAGGAACCTGTAAAGTTCCCTCCACATATACTCTGCACCTGAGCAGGTGAGGGCATTCTTACTCAGACATATTTTCTGGGTGTTTCCAGGTTCTCTTTTCTAACCTGGCCCATCTTTCACGTTGCAGTCTGCTGAACTCTAGCTTCATTCCCCTTCATCCTCTCTCTCTTCCCTTGGGCTTCAGACTTCAGACTTTTTCTTGTCCCTTGGCTCATCCCACATGGGTGTTTAACACCAGTTCCCGTTTGCCCTGAGGGCTGGCCACCTCTCTCCAGGGTGTTAGCCCTAGGCACACCATTCCTCAAAAAAAGAGGGAAGTTATATGAAGGGAGGATGATATTGTTAGCTTGTCATATCAAGATTGAAGGGCTCCTAGGAATTCAGCAACTAGGTCAGGAGGAAAGTCTGTGCTGGTGATAAAGATTTGTTAGTCATCACCACATAGAGAAGCAAAAATTTCAGTGGTGTGGCTTAGGTTACCAAGGGGAGCCTGTCAAGTGAAGAGAAAAGAACAGCTCAGCAAGGCACACTTGGCATTTCAGGAAAGGACCCTTTACCCCAAAGGAAGAAAATTTGAAAGTAGGACCATAGAAAAGAGAGGACAGGATCTCAAGAAAGAGAATGAGCTTAACAGCATCTGTCATCACAGAAAGACACATTAAGGACTAAAACTTTGTACATTGCTGACCTAGAACAATTTTAGGGGAATAGTAAAGACAAATTAGATTGATACATGGTGAGGAATATGTGGATGATGAGAAGAACTCTGAGGAGGAATCATTTCTCCATTGGCTTCAGATGCTGTCAGTCTCAGGGATTGTGGGACAGATTTCTATTGCTGTCTAGCCTGTGTGCTCATCTGTGAAATAAAGGAATTAAAATAAATGATCTCTGACCACGAGTCTGCTTTACTATTTCATCACTCTAGGAGTCTAAATCAGTCCATAAGCAGGAACAAATTTGTAATGGGCCAAGTTGTGCTTCATTGTCGTTGTAATGTAAAGACAGCATCTTCACAATATCTTTGTACATCAGCTCTGCATTTAACAGCCTGTCAGCAGGATGGTACTTGTTTCATTTTTGTTGCATCATTTGCATTGTTTCAGCTGTCATAGTTGTTGTAAATTCTTAATCTGTTTTCATTAGAAAGGATGTATCAAAATATTTTGAAGCACTAATAAAAAGAAAAAATAGAGTGGAAAATACAGATTTACCAGTATAACTTTTGTCTTTGTTTTTAATATTATGTTATTAAAGATTGCTTCTAAAACTTTTTTATAAATCTCTTTTGAATCCCAGGTATTGCAATTTCAGATGAACTTGATAAGGTAAGTCGAACTATACATCTATTGAAAAGAACATACATTATTAAGGTGTTAATCCATTATCTAAATAGAAAAGTTTCTGAAACAGACAATATGTAAATAGAATTTATTTGCTGCTAACATTTTAAAACTTTCAAAATTATATGCTTAGATTGTTTATGCATGTTATCACATGAACTATATATCATCTATTCTTTTGAGTCAAGGGGTTTTGAATTTGGTTAGACAAAAATGTAATCACTGAATCACTATATCAAAAAATGAAAGCTAATATTGTATCATGTATAGTACTTGGATTCTGCCTGTATCTGGATGATGACGATGATGGTTGATGATGATGCAGAAGACACAGTTCACTTGTGCTTTCCCAAAGCTATACTCTTGTGAACCTTACTCAGTAATTTTGGTTTAATTGTAAGATGCTGAGAGAATATGATGATTCTCTGCATCGGGGCTATAGTTGTGGTGAGAAGTGGCATGATTGGATTAGGAATAGGACTATGTTTTAGCAGTAGAATCAATGGAACTTGCTGTGGCTGGATGTGGGCTGTCATTGAAGAGAACAGCCAGTGATGATTCTGAGGTTTGGGGGATGAGAAACTAAGTGAGCTGTGGAGCCATTTACCAAAATTAGAGAAACTGAGGAAAGAGCAAATTTGGCAGGTTGGGATTGCATCAAGAGTTCTCTTTTGGATTCTTTTGAGCTGTCAGTATTTGGTAAACATTGATTCAAATACCTCACTAAACAAAAACATATTGAAATTGGCTTAGTAGTTAAATGCATAGATAGAAAATAGTGTACAATAAATGGGATCATATAATTATGACATTTTCAAATATTAAGGTCTGAGCTATATTATTTTTATAAAAATGATTGTTAGCATTTTTCTATTCTAAATAGGAGTATACTTGTTTGAATTTTGTACCATAAAGATACATAAAAGATACATTTGCTAAAGAAATAAAATTCATAAATGTACTCTTAAATATGAATTCATTTTAATAAACCATCATAATATTTTTAAATGATTTTATTTTCTGTCTGCATTAACTCCATGCAAAACTAGATCATAAGTGTACACAATAGCAAGTTTAGTAAGTGGCAGGTGTGGTATCCTGACTTTGTCCTACTTTCCTAGTCCTCTCTGTCTGTCACTGTCTTTGCCCAAACTGGTCTCTTTCTTATACAATGACCTTCCTTACGGTTTGCAGAAATTTAAGAATTCCTGCTCTTGCAGTTATACTCTAGGTTCATTTTGAGTACAAAGGTGTAATCATCACCATTTCTGGGTTCATTTGCTCCTTCCAGTCTATTCTGCAAAGCCCTGGATGCCAGAGCCACAATTTAGCTTGTGTGGCTCTGCCTGGCTCACGTCCTTCCCTTTTCTCTGGGTCCTGACGTGCAGCTGGGTTAGTGTCTGCACCTTGGCTAAAGAACATTCTAATTGTTCTTTGAACTGAAAATGGATTTCACCCTCCCTGGATAAAACCGTGGATGCCCTAATACTTGTCCCAAGTATCATCTCCAGAATATATCCTCTCCTCCCACTCCCTTAGTCTTCTAAGCACTAACTAGTCAGGGGACTTTCCATTTAACTAAGTTGCACACAGTGTTGATTTTCATTTACTTGCTAAATATTTATGTTTTTGAAGACTTCATAGAAATTGCTGAAATTTGTTGCACGTTTATTTTCATTTTTATTGAGGAAGATACTGGTAGTCATACTAAACAAGCTTTTATAGAAAAAAAATTTATATAAGTAGAAAAAATTCTTCTCTCTCTCACACCAAAGCAGCACAGACTTTGAGTTGCAGCCACCAGCCTTTGCCTTCCAAGAACCTCTCTTGAATGAGAGGGAAAGCCTGCCCCATGGCGCCCTCTGGTGACCACCGAGCTCACAGTGTTGCATTTTCCTCAATGAGAAAAAGTGAATCTCAGGCAGATACTGAAAAAAAAAAAACAAACAGAATGGGTTATAATATGTGTTGACCTGACAGCTGTGTATTTAATATAATAATAAAAACAAGTACAGATTCTTCCTTTTAATCTTCCATTAGCAATTTTTGGAGGTTCACTAAAGATACATTTTCTTAACCTTTATAATGTACTGATCTTTCAATGTTATTCTAATTTGATTATAATTTTATTGAAATTATTTTTTCTGTGACTGTTAAAGCTAGTTTATGAATTCTGCAAATGATCATAAGAATTATTAGTTCTACTTAAAATGGAAGATACAACAGAGGCTAATATTTTTAAGTCTTTTAAAAAAATTATGGGAATTCTGTCCATTTTTTATTGATTTGTCTATTCCATTCCCTTTGCTTAGCCACTCTATTGGTTCTGTATTGCTTCTGTAACAAATTAAAACAAGACAATATTATTGTTTTATAGTTTTGTAGTTTAGAAGTTACACATGAGTCTTCCAGGGCAAAGTCAAAGTGTCAGAGGGCTGCTTCTGTTCCTGGAGTTCTGGGGAATCTGGTTTCTTTTGCTTTCAGCTTCTAAAGGCTGTTTGTTCCTTGGCGTGTGGCCCCTTTTCCACATCTTCACAACCAGCAGTGTCTCGTCTGTGTCTCACTTCAGCCTGGGCAAGCTCTCCACTTTCATGGAATCATGTGATTTGGTTGGGACCACTAATGCAGATAATGTCCCCATTTTAACACTTTAGCTTCATTATGCAGAGTTCTTTTTGCCATGAAATGTAACATATTTCCAGGTTTGGGGATTAGAATGTGGACATTTTGGGGAAACCATTATATTACCTATACAGCCATTATCAGATGATATTACCTTTTATATCTCTATGTAATTTTTCAGACTCCTACGATTCCAGTTCATCCTTTAAAACACCATATAATAGACATTGTTGGTACCTGCCTATTTCCCCTTCCCTGGGGCAGCGTGACCCATCCTTCAGCCATGAGTGCTGGGTGTTTATGGACTGGGCACACCCATCTCCTGAGGTTTATGCAACCTAAGGAGAAGCATCCACCCAGAGATGCCTGGGTCTGCCCTTGGGTAACACTGCACTGAAACAAGGCTCCGTGTTGTCATGCACATTCCAGAGCTCCCTCGGGGATCAGGCTGAGAACGGGAGTCAGCTGAACCTCATCTTTGCCCAGCTTCTTCCCCCGTCTTCTCTTGCTTTCTTTATTCTCTTATCTGTTTTCCTTAAGAACCCCTCCTCCCTCTCAGTGAGTCAGTTTCTCGGTCTCTGGTTCTGGGGAGCCCTCCCTAAGATGTGCCACTGGAGGAACTTTCCTGAAGCCAAACCCTGCTGAAAATTTGTCATGACTCCCTGCTCCCTACCAGATTAGGTCCACATTTCTTCAGACTGGCACAGTCTCCATTTTGTCTCTCAAATCTATCTTGTGCTTAAGTTCACTTTTTTTCCTCTGTCAGAGTCTGTGCTACACTCAATAAGGGGTCATATAAGGCAGACGGACGATAATATTTACAGATTGCATTTTTTATTTATTTTCACGTCTTTGCTCCTTGTCACCCCCATCCACCCCTCTGTTTTCCATCCTTCAAGCGCCAGTCTTCCCTGATCTCACAGAAAGTGATCTAATGAGCTCTTGGAGAGCACAGAAACCACGTCACAAATTATACTTCTTGTCTCATATTACTGGAATTTTTGTTCATTGCTTGAAGAACTAGCCCAGTAGTCTGGAAAAATCCACAGAGGGGTCTTGGATTGAATCTCGATGGCAGTTCTGAAAATCATTAGAAATAAAAAATTACTAATTATGTGACTTCAGAGAGTTATTTATATACAGATGCTGAGCTTTAATTTCCTTTTCTGTGAAATGCAGTGGCTTTATATCTATTAAAAATAACGTCAGTGACTTGCCCACTCTAAAATGATTTTAGGTGGATTGCTAAAACATCCAAAATATAAAGCATTTTAAAGACATATTTGGGTAAATCATTTCAAAGGGCACAGATTAGAGGAAAAATAGGAGCCCACTGCACAAAATGCAGTCTTGAGATTCGATGTCGTTGCTCTCGGTGAGCCACAATTGAGTTTTTTGTCATCTGGTGTCATTATCATCCTTAGGATGATAGCAAACCAGTTGTTTACAGGAAAAGTAACTATTTCTGCTATTGAATCTTAAGAAAAATGTCTCCCTTTATCTTCATGAAGTAAATACTGTATAATGTGTTAATAATATTCTAAAAAAGAGTCTTATATTTCTGTGAACCAAAGGACACAATAGAGTGAAAAGGCAACTTTTGGAATATTAGAAGTATTTGCAAGTCATGCATTTGATAAGAGGTTAATATCCAGAATATGTAAAGAATGCAAAGAACACCCACAACTCAACAGCAAAACAAATAAGCTGATTAAAAATGAGCGAAGTAGGAAAAAATATAACTATGGGTGGCGAACACAAAATGCAATGTATATATATGTCTTACTGTTGAATTGTATGCCTGAAACTTATTAGATTTTGTTAACCAATGTCACAATAATAAAAACAAACGAGTGAAGTACTAGAATAGATATTTCTCCAAAGATGATATGCAAATGGCTAGCACACTTTGAACAAGATGCTCAACATCACTAATCATTAGAGAAATGTAAAGGAAAAATACAGTGGGATATTATCTCATACCCGTTAGGATGGCTACTATCAAAAAAAAAAAACAGAAAATAATAAGCATGGTGAAGATGTAGAGAAATTGCCTATCATATTATTGGTGGGAATGTGAAATGGTGCAGTCACTTGGAAAGCAGGATGGCAGTTCTGAAAAATATTAGAAATAAAAAATTACCAGATGACCCAGAAATCCTACTTCTGGATATCTATCCAAAGGAATTATAAGAAGGATCTCCAAGAGATATTTGCACACCTGTGTTCCTTGCAGTATTATTTACAGTAGCCAAAAGGCTTAAGCAACCCAGTATTCATTTATAGATAAATAAATAACCAAAATGTGACATATACATACACTGGAATATTATTCAGCCTTACAAAGGAAGGAAATCCTGTTATATGCTACAACATGGATGGACCTCAAGGATCTTATGCTAAATGAAATGTCATCCACAGAAAGATATATACTGACTGGTTCCACCAAAGTAGTCAAATTCATATAAACAGAAGGTAAAATGAGGGTTGCCAGAGTCTGGGGGAGGGAGGAACCGGAGTTAATAGGTGTAGGGTTTCGGTTCTGCAAGATGAAAGGTCTACTCAGTACTGGTTTTGCACGGAGATTAGCTTCATAGCAATGCAATCTTACTTAACATTACTGAACTGTATACTTAAAAATGTTACGATGGTAAATTTTAAGTTGCACATGTTTTTATCACGATTAAAAAGTATTCTTACCGAGGTTAAGATCATTGGTTTCGTAGGAGTTCTTGCATAATGTCTGCTGACCTAGGCAGATAGCATAATGCAAAAGCAAAGTCCGGTGAGAATAATTCCACAGGAAATCTCAATAGTGAGGTATAGCACAGAGCTCCCCAATGTCTGGCTTATGTAAAAGATACATTTTACAGTATTCAGAGTTCAGACAGTCTACCCATCTTTTAGACAACTCCTCAGACTGTTCTCTTTAATTGGTTCTTGTTATCTGTCGAATAATAGTGAGTCTGAGCTGCTATTCCTTGACTCTTTAAATAGATATAATAATAATGATGATGATAATAGTAGATATAATAATAATGAACTATTTAGTGCATACTATATTCTAGATTTTGAGTTAAGCATTTCTTATAGATCATGCCATTTTATTCTTTTGAAAAAATAGCTAGCGTGTGGGGAACTTACTACATGCCAGGCAATGTTCTAAACTCTTTGCCTGCATCACCTCATTCAATGTTCACTGATCTCTTGTGAAGTAGGGACTGTCGTTCCCACTTGACAGGTGACACAGGTTAATAAACTTACCAGAGGTTTTATAAAATAGAAGTGGAACAGAAGCTCAGGCATTAAGTCCAAAACTCGTGCTCTTAACAGATACGTCATGTTTGTTATCAAGGTACTGTTATTCACCAGTCTAATAGATGGAAAAGTAGGACCTCTTAGTTTCATAAGTTCTCCTTGTCCCATGGTAAAGAAATGAAGTGGAATGCAAGCTTAGTCCATACACCTGAGTCTATTCTCTGCCTCCCCTGTGGATTATGCCAGTACCATTCCCATTATGGTGCCTCGTGCAGGCTCATCACTCAATTAATAATTGATGTTTTTAATTAGAAGCTTTTTTTTACAGCCTACTAAACCTACATTAAGCCTTTGGTAAATGTAAGGGAAATAACTAAGTGGAACTAAAATCATTTTGTTTCTCTAATTCAGTCATTCTACCTTTTGCGGCCTTTTACCATTTAAACCACGTCAAGGTATGTTCTATGGGCTGTTATATTAAACTCCAATTTGTTTTAATATGATGGTGATCTAGAAAGAGACAGGTCATATTCACACTCAGTGTTTCAATGTGAAGGTTAAATACATGCGAGACTATGTAAAAGGCACAGTAGGTAGGTAACGATAGATGTGTTTTTCAAGCACACAGTGACAGGGACCATGCCAGCTGCTCTGAATACCTTTCCTCACTAGCATTCCCAGCTCTTATTATCTCCATTTTACACACGGGACAGTTGACATCCCAGTCTGGTAAGTTGTGCAAATCTATAGGTGTAGTTAATATACTGCACAACTCAGATTTGAGTATAAATTTAATCCCAGAACTCATTTTCTTAACCACTATGTTATTTTGCCTCACTAAAAAAACCAAGAAGCTCAGGAGGAGCATATTGTATCTTATTTCAGGTTGGCTAAGTGTAATGTGGAAGATCAGTGCAGACATTACGTGCCGTGGACTGTCCAGCTGCTTGACAGCTGCCTCACTAAGTGTACCCATGAAAAACTTAAATCTCAGCTCCTTCGAAGTAAGGTGTTTCTTCAGTGGATAACTTTGTTTTGCTATTCACTTTCCATTTCCATTAACTTCTTCCCAGGCAAACCATCTAGATTCTTTTTTGCATGTGTCACTAGTTGGAGGATAGATTTCTTATATCCAATAGCACATATTTGAATAGTAAGGGTCTTTTGTCTTGCTTCTGTGTTGCAGACTGTCTTGCCTGCTGACATGTGACCTGCATGTGCTTTATATGTTATTTTTGGCAGTAGAGGAAAATCCATAAAACTGCTTAATATGCTATGTTGGTCACATGTTTGATTTATAACAGGTTACAGCCTTACAGGAGATAGCCAGTAAGTATGATGGTTGTCCATGTTTTCTTTTAAAGACCTCTCTTGGGATGGAATGTGGAAAATGACAATCACTGGAAAACATTCACAGTTTACATCACAAAGCTCAATAACCCTAATTATAGGGCACTTCTAAAAATAGAGAATAAAAGACCTACATGCCACTAAAAATGAGCCACATGAGCAGATTGTTCACAGAGGAGGAAAGAAAGAACCACTTAACTTCATGCTCAGCCTTGTTCGGAATAAGAGAAATGCAAATCAACACAACTGCTCACCTATCAGATTTACAAAAATCCCCAGGTTTGTTAAAATACTCTGTTGGTGAGTCTGTGGAGAAATAGGCACTTTCATACATTGCTGGTGGGGATGCGAAATGATGCAGACTCTGTGGAGGAAAAAGTTTCAATATCTAAAAAGTTATACATGCAGTTATTCTTTGATCAAATGTTCTGACTTCTGTGAGTCTATTCCAAAGACAGATTGGCAAAAATAGGAAAAGACCTATGCATGTTGTTATACATTGTCATGCTATTTGAATAGCAAAAGAGTAGAAACAACTAAATGTCATCAAAAGAAGAACACTGGATAAATTATAGTTCATCCACACAATAGAGACTGCAGTGCGATCCCCGGGATATAGTGTTAGTGAAAAAGGCAAGGGGAAAAATGTATCTGTAGTATCTTACCATTCATCTAAGTAAGTGCAATGAAAATATAGATACAAATTTGCTTATATGAAAGCCAAAACAATAATAGCAAACCTGTCATACTGTAACACGTACACACAGAATTTCTTATTAATAATTATCTTTAAGAGAGAAGGGAAGGTATAGAGAATAGGGGAGTCAGAAAAGGTTTAGAAAGTAGAGGATATGAATAGAAGTCTGACTTCTTAGAATTTCAGATATTTGATTTTGGAATCATTTAAATATTTTATGTAATTTTTAAACAAAATTAAATCTTAAAACAATAACTTCTGAAAATCAAAACTAAAATGAAACACATGGGCACAACTGTATTTCAGGCTGCCAGCATACACACACTGAGATGAACTATATGCCCAGTGATTTCATTATTCTCTGGTGGGATGTACACTAAGGAAGAGGAACAGCAGTACATTCTTAATTTTTTTGGTAATTGTGTTGTTAATGATAGTGTTGATATTTTAATGAGACTGTTGTGTATTCTATGTGTGATATAGCAAAGTAATTATGTTCATATTCTTTAGGAACCAGAATTTTTGGCATAGATTTAAGGAAATACATGTA
Organism: Macroglossus sobrinus; assembly: GCA_004027375.1. Taxonomy (NCBI): domain Eukaryota; kingdom Metazoa; phylum Chordata; class Mammalia; order Chiroptera; family Pteropodidae; genus Macroglossus; species Macroglossus sobrinus. Next base: position 220,283 of record PVKZ01001663.1, on the reverse strand, counting down.
AGATCAATAAATTGGAGTAAAATTATATATTCCCTTTTGAATTGAAAGTATCATGAAGAAATAATATTTTTGTTAAAAAAATAAAATACACTCGCTACTGGCAATGAGCATAGCGAGAGCCCGGATATTATTTTCCAAATATCATTCTCTATTAAAAGGAACTAGGAGTCTTTGGAGAAATGGCTAAACCTGGGGCTGCAATTGAGAAAGTACAAGTTAAGGCTGGAATATCTGTTAGTGCCAGAAAGTGAAGTTGCAGCCGAAGAATGATGGAACATGTCGACAGGGCACAGGAGCTTGCTTGTAGGAGCTCCTGCAGAACATTAAAGCCTAAACATAAACAATGGTAATGTGTGCGAGTCCATCGAATGAAATCACGGTGCACAAGTCCACACAGGTGCATACACATGGCACGTGCACCTGCATACACGTAAGGGCCTGAGATGAAGGAGGACCTCTTTCTCACAGCTCAGCACCAACAATAAATTTAGAGAGGATGGTAAGATTAGAAAAATCACAGTAATCGATGCAGCCAAGGGTCAGCAAAGGCTGTAAAAACTAGTGGGTGAATTTTTGGTGATTTAGGTTATCTGCATTGTTTCAAATTTACTCCCCAGAAGATGCTTAATAATGAACAAGAGAAAGGTGGCAACCTGAAAGACACTACCTACCCTAATGGTTAGGTTGATATCACTAGTGATGGGCAGCTCAGCATCATGTGCCTTTTGATATGAAAAAGAATACGTCACTTCTGTGTTGTTTTTGCCAAAAACCCTTGACTTGAATATACTCATGAGGAAAAACACCAGTTAGGGGACTACCCAACACGGTAAAAAAACACCAGTTGAGGGACCACCTTAAAAATAACTGGCCTTTATTAAAAAGCAAAACAAAACAAAACAGGAAGATCATAAATATCAAAGAAAGACCTGAAAACTGTTCCACATTAAATGAGATTTAAAAAAGTGAATTCCTTATGTAATTCAGGATTTTCTTTTGTCATAAGCAACATATATCAAATAATTGGGGAAATTTAAACAAGGTTGATATATTAATATTCTATCAATGTTAATTTTTAGTTTTGAGAATTATACTGTGGCCATATAAGAAAACGTCCATCTTTATAGGAAATATACCTTGAAGTGTTTAGGGGTAAATGAATATTGTATCTGCAACTTACCTTCATATAGTTCTAGGGAAATTATATATACATGAGAGGTAGAAAAAAATGATAAAGCAAAATGTCAACCAGCAATACTGACATTATCATATTAACATTTGGGCAATCTAGGTGAAGGGTTTATAGGAGTTTGTTTCAGTTTTTCAACTTTTAAGTCCAAATTACACCCAGATAAAATATTTAAAACATACATACTTCTTAGATTTGTCCAGTTATAAACCCAATAACAATGAGCACACCTAGTGTCCAGATTCTCCTCTCAACACCTATTTACCGCTGAAAGGAATCAGAGTCCCATAGGACAGTGGCTGCTTCCAGTTTGGAGTAGACAGTATACAATGTGAGCCTAAAATGTCTTGTCATGCCGGAAGGCAAGGACCCTGTGGAAGACCTCAGATCAGGCACCTAATTTAAGTAGTCCCCCACTGGAAAGTGTTGAGAAAATCCGAACATGAATAAAAAATAATAACTGCAGCGCAGTGAATTATATCGCATATTTTAAAAGGTGTGTTCATACAAAGATGTTAATTTTTAGAGCATGTTAGGGGACCAAAGTTTTTATCTTTGAAAACTGGTAAAAGTAAAGGCTCCGATATTTAATCTGCCTTTCCTATACAAAACATACTTCAGGGTAACCAAATATTTGATGACAGGAAGTTCCTCTTTACAGAAGTATTTCAACAATTGAATGTGGAATTATAAAACGAGACCATCGCCATTTGACAATTCCTGCTGAATGAATGGATATAAGGAATATTTATTAATGCTGCCAACATCAGTAAAACGACTCGATGGGACATGTGTACGTATCTCCAGATGAAACTCTAATCATTCTTTCTGAAACAATGTTCACCAAACAAACAAACAAACAAAACAAAAACAAAACCCAAACCAAAATACCCACCACAATACTTCATCCAGATCTAACTACTAATTTAAAGAAATTACACAGTGCATAGGAACATTCCAGACCACATCACAGAGGTGCAAGGGAAAAATCCAGACTGTGGAAAACTCAAAGGACAAACTACTTGGGTATTTTGAACAACAGCAGCAACGACACAATTATAAGAGAAAAAAAAAATAGGACAGAGGAGGGAAACCTAGGTATTAAAAGAGACATAAAAGACAGTCAGTCAAAACATATGAATTCTTGCTTGGAGCCTGACTTATGCAAGCAAACTGAAATAATTTCCCTGAGATAATCAGGGAAATTTGAAAACTAATTAGATATTTGTTGGTATTAAAAAATTACTGTTAATTTATTGTTGGGAATGATAATATCATTATATTTGTTTACAAAACATCACTCTTCTTAGAGAGCCATATAGGGCTATTTATAAGTGACACGATGTAGTGAATGAGGTTTGCTTTGAAATGATCTGGACAGAGAAGGGGGGATGCAGAAAGGATGTGGATTGAGATAAAGATGAAGTGAGTTAATCCATGAGTTCGTAATTGATGAAAGTGTGTGTGGGGACAAAGGTGTTTATTTTACTATTCTTTCTGCTTTTTGTCTGCGTGACAGTTTTCATTACAATAGTGAAACATTTTAGGTCATAGGTAGGAGGGTGCAGAAGATCGAAGAGGGGAGGAGGTGGAGGGATGGTGCTGGGCAACTGTTTGGGCCAGTAAATCCTCTGGGGCTTTTCTGGTACGTTGTGGGATTTAGTTCCTGCACCAGTGCCGTGAGGTGGTGATGCTGCCTCTGTTACATCAATGAGGATGCGGAGGCTGGAGTGATAGTGAATGATTTGTTCAGGGCCTGAAAACTTGGCAGAACTGGAATAAACCCTCCCCTGCAAGCCCAGATCCCTCATCTGTCTGACTCCAAATTCGTGCTTTTCTCCTACAATATTTCGTACTTGACCACACAAGGAAAACATCTAAAAATGGTTTATTGTATTACTATAACAACTTCATTGAGATATAATATACATATCATAAAATTTCTCTTTTAAAGTATATTTTAGTATATTCATAGAGTTGCATAATCATCACTACAACCTGAATTTAGAACATTTTCATCATCTCAAAAAGAAACCCCAGACCCTGTGTCCTAGATGACCACTAATCTGTCTGTCTCTATAGATTTTCTGTTCTGATAATTTCATATAAATGCAGTCATACAATATGTGTCTTTTGCAACTGTCTTTCACTTTGTGTGTTTTCAGGATTTATCCGTGTTGTAGCATATATCAGTACTTCATTCTTTTTTACTGATGAATAACACTACATCATATTAATATACCATACTTTGTTTATTCATTTATCAATTGATGGAAATTTGAGGTGTTTTCTCTTTTCAATTGTGGATAATGTCTTTGAACATTCACGCATCAGTTGTGTGGGCATGCGTTTTCATTTCTCTTAGGTACATGTGTAGGGAATGAAATCCTGGGTCATATGGTGTTCTGTATTTAACTTTTTTGCCAAATGTTTTCACAGTGGTGGCACCATTTCATATTCCACCCAGCAAGTATAAGGGTTCCAATTTCTTCATATCCTTGCCAACACTTCTTATTTTCTGTCTTTTAAATGCTAACTGTCTTCATGGGTATGAGTAGTATAATATTGCAGTTTCGATTTACGTTTGTCTAATAACTAATGATGTGATAATACAGTATTGAATCATTGGCTCATTACCTGAATTTTATCACTCTTCTATTTATTCCACAAATGTTTATTGAGCACTTGCTGTATGCCAGACCTTAGAAAAAAAGAAATGACAATTTGTTTTTGTAACTAATAGGCAAGAATACTAGTAGCTGGCAAGTTTGGTGAGAAGGCAAACAAATTCCCTTCTGGTTGCTTTATTTTTCTCACTGGAATAAGAAATAACATGATCAGCTGAGAATCAGGAGGGAGATAGGAAATCTTGAAGTAAACCGAGGAGTGAAAATAAATCTTTACTAAAAGACAAAAATAACAACTAATTGAACTTCACTCTAATGCTTTAAAATTATTTAAAATTATTATGAATATAACATACATTCAAAATATGTAAAGAATAAAATAATGAATACCTAGGTATTTACCATGTAGCTGTGAATGACTCATTTGATGTAGTTGAAATTTTTTATAATGGCCAACTCCATCCCTGTCCTGAAATTTATCCTTATTCCCTTGTTTTTCTTTGGTCTCTCTCTCTCTCTCTCTCTCTCTTTCTCTCTCTCTCTCTCTCTCTCTCTCTCTCTCTCTCTCTCTCTCTCTCTCACACACACACACACACACACACACACACACACACACACACAAATTGTTTGGCCATAAAAAGAAGGAAATCCTGCCATTTGCAATAACATGGATGAACTTTGAGGACATTATTCTAAGTGAAATAAGTCAGACAGAAAAAGAAAAATGCTATGTTATCACACTTATATGGGGAATCTAAAACAAAATGAAACTCACAGTAACAGGGTGGAATGGTGGTTGCCAGGGATGGGGCATTTGGGACATGGGTACAGGTGGTCAAAGGGTGCAAGCTTCCAGGTACAAGATGAGTGAGTTCTGCGATCTGATATACCATGTGGTGACTCTAGTTAACAATGTCATAGTTTAACAACACTTGAAAGTCACTAAGAGAGTATACCTTAATGGTTCTCATCACAAAGAACAGGTCATTTTGTTAGGTGCTGGATGCCAGCTAGCCTTTTGTGGTAGCCATTCATATTATAAGCCTATTTGAAATCATCACATTGTATAACTTAAACCTATACAATGTTCTGTGTCAATTATATTTCAATAAAGTTGGAAAAAAGGAAGGGAAAGCAGGAAGAGAACTGTTCACTAATAGTTTATATTACTTTCTTTAATATCTAACTCAGGTTCAGTGTGTGGATTAATTTAAGGATAATTATTATCAAGTTCGTACATTTTAATGCAGTTTTGTATTAGATGAAACATTTAATGTGTGATTATGATTTGAAAAGTTCTCTTTTTGTGAACTGACAGAATTAAAATAACTTACTCAATAGCTTAAGAGTTTATAGGAAATATTTCACTATTCCTAATCAGTGAAATTGTAGGCTTTTTTTATGATATGGCTTAAAATTTTATCCATCAATGTTGTCCATGAATTACTTACCTGATTTTTAGTTAGACATAAAGATACTTCATAATTCACCACATATGCATTGTTTTCCATCCTTTGAATTATTTTTAATTCAGTCAACACATTTTGTGCTTATTTTCTGAAGTCAGAATTATGCTAGTTATTATGGAAGAAACAAAGGAATTTAAGACATGATCCAGCCTTCCATGAATGTCTTGTTTTATTAAGAAGAGAAAACACACAGATAACATGGAGTATAATTAGATGTGCTGATAAGCAGTGATCAGGGCAGTGGACACACTGAGGGTTGGCCGCTGGGAGCAGGTACAATCTAATGTTAGTTAGGAAATACAAAGCACATCTGTGACCTTTGGGAGAATTTTTGATTGGAAATGCTTTTCTTGTTCAATTTACTTGCTTCAAAACGTCAACATCTAGGGACCCTTCTAACCTTAGAAGGGCCAAGGAATATGTATATACACATTTTAAAGGAATAATTAGGATTTACATTGTTTAACAATGACATTTTAAATGATTTGTTTATCCGCGTACTTAAAATATTTTTTAAACCTTGTTTCATTCAGCATGCATTTAAAAATTTTCTTTCCCCTTGTACTGATGTTTGTGTTGTATTATATGGAGTGTTAAGACTGCTCTCTTCACTGAAATCCTTTTATAAAGATTCATGGTAAGATATTTACTTAGCTTATTCAAATATAAGTAATATATTCGAAGAAAAAATATGCTATTTTAATCAGTATAGGTAGACTATATTCAAGAACTTTTAGAGATATAGTGATTTTAGAAAGGGGTAGATATAGAAAAAGCTTTCTGCATACTAAAAAATGAAAATAAAAATAGTAGAATCACATTTTTTCACCTCTAAAATATTCACCTCCTAACCCCTCCGATCCTGTTTGCAGCTTTTTATATTGCTTTGCTCCTCAGCTATTTATCACTAAATTTCTGCTGCCAGTGGAAATTAAACAGGTTGCATATCAAACCATTTATTCTCTCTATGCTCTGTTTCAACAGCTGTAGCATCTCTCATTTAATTTCCCAGTAAGCAACCAAGGAGTTTTTCCTGGTTATCTACAGTTCTCAACTTTTGATCATACTCAACTCTAAATCCTATTTTCTTATTTATTTACTCCCTGAACCTACTCATTTCTGTTGTTATAATGGTCAGTTTCTTTGTCCCCCATTCTAATCTGTTGAGTCTATGGCAAGACATATCTTTAAGCTCACTTCTGCCCCATTACATAAATGAGATTGATAAACATTGAATTAATTATCCAACCTTTGAAATATACTGTCTATAAAATACAACTTTATAGGATAAAACATGCATCATCAATACCCTGCTTTGTTTTTCTGCCTATATTTACAACTAAGCATCTATTCTTACCCAAACTGGCCTATTTCTGTGGTTCTGTTTATCGTTTTATTCCTAGATATATCATCACTCTTAGGGAAGTAGTTTAATTACAGTCCACATCCTTAAATAAATGTGTCTAGCATGTGTACAGAATTCTATGGCTTCACTATGTTGCCCTACTAATTCATCTGATAGCAGTAGGTTTTGTAATTCCCATCATCACCATTTTTACTTTGGAGAAAGTGAAATTCAGAGAACAAGTTACATTTCAAGAGCACACAGGCCAAAACTGATTCTGAAGCTGTGAATATGTTTTTAGATTTTTTAATTCTAAAACATGTCTTTCTCTCAGTTTGCTTTTAGAAATGAATTTAGGTATATATTAACAAATTGGCTGTTAATTTTAAGTTTTGTACTTCAAATAATATTAAATTGTCATAGAGGAATATGCCTTTCTATTTATTTCAAAACATTAATTTGATTGCGTGATTTCACAGGTGAAAGCTACTGTAAGTGCTTGGATTTTCTGATTCTGGGAACATAAATACAGAAGGAATTCAGATTAGTTGCTTAGTTTTGCAAACACTGTTACTAAAATTTATCTGCTACATTTTATGTGGGATGGGAATCAATATTAAGATATCCAGCTACTTTCTGTCGCTTGTTATCTCTTGGATAAACATTCATCGAATATGTCCAAATCATATTTCCCATGTTGCTCTTGGTATTGTATTTGTGTATTAATATTACATTGTTTATATTGTAATACTGTATTTTATTATATTGCATTTGCATAATATTTTGAGGAATTGTAAAGACTCAGAAGACCAAGTCTAAATTTTTAAGAAATTGTTCAAGACTCTCGTAGTACTAAAAATTATAGTTAAATGTAATTTAAGCAAAGCTTGTATTCCTCAGATCAAGATATTTTAGAAATACATTTTTTCTCATTCCAAGCCAAATACATATCATAGAATATTGAAAAAACATGGGAATGGCAAAAGAATAAATTAAAAACTATAGGCCCTCCATTCAGATCAACTCATTACATTTTAGTCTTAGAATTTTTCTTCCCAACAAATCAAGCAGTATCTGGCACATAGTCAGTCTTAATAAATACAAGACAATGAATAAATGAATAGATTAATGGATGAATGACGGGTATATATCCATATGAATTGTTAAACAAAAATTAGATCTTAGAATAGGTATTTTTTTTAACTAGCCCTTTTCCCACTTACCAAGATACTCCTAGCAGTTACATGTATTCAGTATTCACTTATCATTTAAAATTATTAAATGATGTAATATTTAAGATGTCATTTAAAGAGCCACATAACACCCAAGTCTATGAGGAGAGATCACGTTAACGTTTTTGAATTAGCATAGCACACCTGTCACTGGTATTGCCCTGCTTTGAACCTCTGCTGCATCCCCAAAAGTCCTGAATGCCTCACAGTTGGAGGCAGTGCACGCTTCCAGCCTGGTCTCCTTGTTTCATTTCCAGATGCCATTTCTGCGAAATTACTTACCAGTTCCCAGCGACCTCAAGCTCTTGCACTATGTGGGCCTATTCCTCCATCATGAACATTCACCCTGTCCCATCTTAGAACATACGTGCACCTTCCAAATCTAGATCAAAGATTTCACTTGTAGGTTCTTTGTGACAGCGACCTTCAGGAATCAGCACAAATCACATAGAGTAAGTCATCTTGTAGATGTGGAGAGAACTGAATTTTTAAGTCAGTTCAGAAATAAAAAAGGAATAGTCTGATTTGAGAAAGCAGTTGAAACTCTAGACAAAATTATTTCCCTGTTGTCCTATTGAGGCAAATAAATAATCTAAGGCAGCACATTCTTTTCTCTTCAGGAAACAGCGACATTTAATTCTTCTCTGCTGAGACCCCGTGTGATTGGAGAATGGATTGGTAGAGAAGAGAATGATGCTGACCCATTAGCTGCTGAGATGCTACAGCCCCCAATTCCAAGAAGTAAAAATGAACAATGGGAAAGTGAAGACAGCAGCCCTAGCCCCGCGGGAAGGTAAGATAAGATGTCTTCTGAGGTTGTGAAAATTATTAATAATTAAAAGGTAAAGGGAAAAAAAAATCCAAGTCCATGACTTTGTTCGAATAACTCAGCAATTTTATATACAAAGTTATGCTAGACTCCACATAAGATAAAAATGAATTTCTCTGTGTTAAAATTACAGCATGACTAGATTTGCTTTTAGGTATTGGTTATGAGGGTTTTTTTGTTTGTTTGTTTACATCTAAGAAGATGACTATCTCTTTGCTACTGATACCAAATAGAGAAATAATTTCAAGGACATAAGAAGTCATTTGAGACCTACAATAATGCTGGGCAAGAAGTGGCTGACTGTTAAGGATTGGAGATGTATATATCTTCATGAATAAATGTTTTCAAATTTTTCGGTAGGTACTCAGAAGAGGGATTGCTGAGTCATATGATAGTTCTGTGCTTAATTTTTTGAGGAGCCTCCTTACCGTTCTTATACGTGGTTGCACCGATACTTACCCTGCCATCGTGTACAAGGGCTGCTTTTCTCTTACATCCTTCCCAACTCTTGTTTCTGGTCTCATTGATAAGCCATTCTAACAGGTGTGAGCTGGTACCTTATTGTGATTTTGATTTGCATTTTCCTTATAGTTAGTGAGGTTGAGCATCTTTTCACATATCTGTTGGCCATTTGTATGTCTTCTTGGGAAAAATATCAGTTTGAATTCTCTGCACATGTTTTAAGTGGACTGTTTGTTTTTTGTTGTTGTTGAGTTATATGAATTCTTTATATATTTTGGATATTAGCCCCTTATTGGAGGTAAATTTGCAAATATCTTCTCGCATTCAGTTGTTGCCTTTTTGTTTTGTTGATGGTTTCTTTTGCTGTGCAGAAGCTTTTTGGTTTGATGTAGTCCCATTTATTTTTGCTTTTACTTCCCTTGCCATTGAGGTCAAGTTCATAAAAACCACTCTGTGACAAGGGATATAAAACAGAAAGCAACAAACAAACAAACAAAATGAACAAATTCATAGACATAGACAACAGAAGATGTTTACTGAGGGGGCAGGTGAGGAGGGTAAAGGGGTTCAGTATATGGTGACAGAGGAGACTTGACTTTGGGCAGAGAGTACACAATCCAATATACAGATGATGAATTATGGAATTGTACACCTGAAACTTATATAATAATTATTAACCAATATCACCCCCACTAAATTTAATTTAAAAAAAGAATTGGAGAGGGATTACTTCTGAAGCATCAAAGAGATAAAGTTAGTCAACAGGGACAAGAAAACTATTAAATGTGTAATAGATTATATAAGGCAGAGTTAATATGGAATATAAAGAGAGAAAAACTTTGGTTTAGAACTATTTTAGTGTTGCTAATAAGATTATAATTGAATATAATTATTTACATTTTCTTTGTTTAATGTTTGAAACTATTACAATTTGTTAATTTGTGGCATTACCTATAAAATTTTACTCAGACCTGTGATACCCAAAATGGTGGTGGGAGGTTTGCCTTCAGTTTCCATATTCTGGTAGAAGCATGGTTTTGAAATGTCCAGGTCATAGTTATATGTATATTTATAAAACATGTATATTAGAAAACAGTATATTCAGAATAGCCTCTTTTTTTTTTGGTACTACCAATTACAGTAAATAAAACTCAAAACAAAAATGACAACTTCTATAAGAAAGTTGGAATGAAAGTGTTAGGTGCAGCATGACTTACACAAGACTGAGAAGATAGATTTAAATACTCATGAGTTGAAATGTGACAGGAGCTAAAACTGTCTGTGTCAGCAGCTGAGCACTGTGGAAGAGTTTTACCTATGCACAGCATAGCCACAGTAACTTCGTATTTCCTATGTTAAATTCAGCAGCAACCAATAACAATTCTTTCTCAAGGAGAAAATTGTATTTTCCACCATGTAATAGCTTTGGGGGATTTTTTTTTTTCTTTGACTTATCACTTGAGTGGAAGGAAGGAAATTCAGAATACTCGCTAATGTGCTTGAGGCATATAGAAAATTGATTCTATTTTCATGAGAAATAACTTTTCAATTATTTAAATAGTTGAAGTGTCCTATATAAAGAGAAGAAAACCATTTTTAAAAATCCATTTGCCTGCTTTTGTGAAATGTCAGATCAATTTCACCTGTCAATGAGAGTAATTTTATTTTTAATACCAGTCGTATGAAACCCACTAGACCTTTATCTTTATTCACTGCTAGAACTTTAGTTCTTAAATGTTAAGTAGAGAAATGTCGACTTTCATTTGGCTTTCATTTAGTCATAATAATAATCGGAGCCATTTATTGCAAATGTTAGCATTTCTGTTTTCTTCCTAGCTTCAGTGAGCTCTTATTCTCTCTTGAATATGAAATGAGGAATCTCCCCTGCAACCTATTTCAGTACCTACTCATAAAAACTTCAATCCACGAAGCCATCTATCTCTCAAATACTTGTTTTGAAATGTTTTCAGTTTTATTTTACTTGTATCTTTAAATTACGAGTTGAGGAATATTACCTATGAAATGAAGAAAGTGGTGATCAAAATCTTGCCCAGTGACCTATTATGGCTGAAAGAATACATGCATCTCTTAACTAAATTTAAAGAATAGCCATAAACTATGGATTAGAAATTATATCTCTCCCATCTTCTAATACGAATCAAGATTTCTGAATTTATACCAGGAAGTCATGCAGCATTGGCTTTGATAAGGACAAATAAGAAGGGAGAAACTTTTAAATGACCATACAGTTTGTAACTATAGTATCAGCTGCTGCCCTTCGATAGTAATGAGCTTACATGGTTACATAACTGTCTTAAACTTTTACAGTCTAAATGATAGTCTAGATTCCTGGGGAAAAAATAGTTTTCAAAGATGATTTCTTCCATTTTTCTCTCCTCCACTAGGACTGGTGCATGGTGTCAGCAGACCTGTTTTATGAGTGAAGGAGGTACATAGAAGGCTTTCCATAGATAGAAGGCTTTCAGTAGATGTCTGCTGAATGGAGCTTATTTATAGGGAGAATTCTTTATAGTCTATCTTACCTTTTTGCCCCTTTACCCATCTCAGTCTTTCCTGTTGCTACTGCCCATATCTTATTTGATTGGCTGGTATTACAATAGTCCATCTTTGGTATACAGCCATCTTTGGTATACAGCTTTCCCTTTCATTCAGAATAACATATACACAATAGGCTGGACTTTCACCATTAGATTAGAGAGGCTTACATATAAGGTACAATCAACCTTAGGAGTTATGAATAGAATGCTACCCACAATTTTTTCCTGGAACCCTTTTATTTTTCCATAGTATGCTTTACCTGAACTTTTTTCCTAGGTTCTGCAAATACAACAATATATGAAAAAGGGCAATATACCCATTGCTGTCACCTAAAGGGTTAGGTGCTGGTTAAAACAAAGCAATTATGAGGTCAATGTGGAGAAACTAATAGAATAAGAGCTGCTACTGTAGAGTCCGTGATCCCTGCATGGTATCTGAGTGGACCCAAGAGGTCTGTGAATCTCTTGACATTATGTGCAAAATGTTGTGTGTACATATATATGGATATTTTCCCACCACATCTGCCATAGATTCTCAAATGGGTTCTAAGTGAAGAGAGTTTAAGAAAGAAATTAAAGCAACTGACTGAGGAAAGAAAGAGGGGTTCAAAAAGAGAGAGGTGAATATGTTGGCAAATGATCGAAGGTTGTCAGATACCACCAAATGGCATCAGTGGCTATGGCTTGTCTAGCCATTTGGTGGGAAAGCATATATATTTATTGCACATTTAGAATTATTAAAAACAATCACACATTTATAATATAAATGTAAACAAAAATCTAGTAAACCTACAAAACTTGAAACATACAGGATTTTGTTAACCAATGTCATCATAAAAAAAAAAAGTTTAGTAACCTATACAATTCTATTTTAAGCCATCTAAATTAGACCTTGCAGTAGCTGGGTAATGGATTTCCTAAAATTACTTACTAAACTATAATGTGAATTTGTAAGTAGGCTCATCAAGTCTTGAAAGCCTAATGAAGCTCCTCTAAGCTGAACTACCTTATTAAAACAAGAACAATGTCAATAAATATTATAGATCTTGGTGAACTGGCTTCATTTTTTTAAGTGAGCATTGTATTAGATGGTAAATATGCCATAAAATGAATAGAAAATCTTACAACTTAGAAATATATATTATTAAAATAAAAGCCAAATTTATTTCTCATTAAGTTGTTTTCCTTTTTTTTGAAACTCACGATTGCTTTTGCTGCATCTGTAAACAATGGCTGGACTGTTCTCCTCCTCTTAAGAGTTCTCATTGTTGGCAGTAAGGAACAAACCAGAAACAAGAAAATATGCAAATATATGCAGTAAATTCAATTAGTGATAAGTAATATGATAGAAAAGAAACCAGAATAAGACAGAAGAAAATGGATGAAGGGTACTCTTATGTTAGAAGTCCAAAAACAAAGAACCTTAATATTATACAAGTTTTGACTATTGGACATGATAGAAAATATGTAATACATATGGCAGAGACTAACTCAAACTTATTAATTTAGGAATATTCTAATGTAAATTTTAAGCATCAAGGATGTCAATTAATCAAAAATCAGTCTTCTAAAGGAATCAAAGAACAGAAGTCTTAAAAATATCTTAAACATACAAAAATTATATGTGTGACTCTCAAATTTTTTTTTTAAACCAAAAAGGTATGTGACTAAATCATACATTTATATTAGAATGTTGATGAGGTCTTTTCTTTATGTTCAGAATAAAGACTCATAGACTCGAAGGTGGACTCTTACTAAATGGGCAGCATTTTAGACTTAATCACTGTTTAGGTCTCATAGCCCAGCACCATCTTCATGACCAAACCATGTGTTTTAATGAGACTAATGAAAACAGTTGTATCAGCCCTCATGAAATGGTCTTGGTCATTGTTGGCTGATGAATAGGAGCTGAGTCTGTAACCTGCCGTTTGTCCCCATGTCCCATATGCTGATGTGCACATTCTTTCTTCTCTCGTTCCACCACCGTCTTCCTGTGTCCCTGGATTTCATTTCTATGAAGTTGGAAGACTCATACACATCTATTTAAATTAATTCTTTTTTTTTTTTTTTTTAGGTAAGGCAACCCTTTGTTGACTTCACAGGTTGCAAGAACCTTGTCAATTTATAATCCATATTATTTAATTTTTATTCCTACACCACCTGGTCTTCCTAGGTGGTCACCCATCCAAGTACTAACCAGGCCTGACCCTGCTTAGGTTCTGAAATCAGATGTGATAGGACTTGTGGCATGGCCAAGGACAAATTAATTATTATTTTATTTATTGTGTTTTTAAAAATGGTGTTCCAAAAGAAATGGTAAAGTTGTTAAATATTTATTGAGTCTTAATACAAGATAGTGTGCTGGATACTGGGTGAGATCAACTGGAAAAGAAAATTCCTAGATTCAAAATAATTGCTTGAAGTGAGGAGAATGATGAGGAAATATGTTTTATTTCTGCAGCTTGGTGCCATAATGCCTTGTATGTAGCAAGAGTTTAATAAATGTCTGCTAAATTGATTATAAAAACATAACATTTAGACATATAAAAAAAGGAGACAGATTTCATGGATAAATCAAACACAGTGGTTAAGTGTGAAACTTTTTATGATCTCTTCAACAACTTTTAATTTCTAATTAGAGTCAAGAGAAAGGACCCAGGTTCTGTCTGCTAGGTTGTGATGGTGAACTAAACAAGCCTAGGATATAGGTCGAGAGAGAGCACATGGGATCAGATAAAACGAATACTTACTAATCTGTCTTCAGAAATAGAGCGTGCAGCACATGGAGCAAGGCTGGGCACCTGGGAGCAGTGGGGTCATCAGGAAGAGGCCACGTGGTCAGATTGCAGGTCTGTCCAGAGCCGGGAGGTGGTGGCCCCCCTGGAGAGGCAGGCGCATGGGACCCCCTCCTTGGCTGCTTTAAACCACCCCTTTCCACCTGATCTTGATTGAGATCAGAGCACGATTCCTAGAGTGTGTTAGCACCATGTTGAATTGTTAGCTGCTCTTTTCCACGTGGCCTGAGACCTCTTTTTGGTCCCTTTCTCTGTGGGATGTTGGCACTCGGAGGAACGTGTTAATATTTAGGATGCTGCTCACTGTCTCCTCCGGGACTGCTCTGTGTGCTTTACACATCCTCATCCTCATGAAAACATTGTTATTATCGCTACTTTGGGAATAAAGAAACCGAATCCTAAAGCAGTGACATCACTGTCTCAGGAAGGATAGTTAGTAAGTAGCTGAGCCAGGCTGCCTTTGCTGTACAGCTTTTCTTCAGGGAGGTGTTCTAAGAATCCCATTATCATTAAGATTTAAGTTCAGTATCTGGGTAAGAGTGGGCCCAGAACCCTAAGTGCTCCTCAAAATACCCCAAACTCTTCTCTCCCTGTCTGCCCACCACTTGTTTGCATTAAGACCCTGCAGCAAGGTGCTATTTTTTTCTCTTGTACAGTTTTTATGTCTGCAGTCCACAGACATTTCTCTTTCAAAAGCTAATAGAGCTAAAGTTATGAATGAATACTATTATTCTAATATAATTTTCAATAAAATAATATTGATATAAATTCCATTTACCATGTTAGGTCTATCAGTTAAGAAATCCAAATTAAAATTTGTTTTGATTTGTTTTATTTGTTTACTTCTCAGTGAATAAAGTTGTCCCGACCGGAGGGACCTAGTTATTCGTGGGGGCGAGGAGGATCCAACCTGGGGAGAAAATGGGTGAGAAAAAGGAGCGGAGGCAAGACAAAGTTCTGATCAAGCCTCGTTTATTGTAGGTAGGGGTAGAGTATATAAAGGGGAGGATTTGCATAATCACGGTTGCCTTGGATATCGAACCGCAGAACATTCCATTTCCTTATATGACTCAAAAATGCAGAAGGGTCCAGGGAGAGGAGGGGACTGCAAGGTCAGATTAGTTTAAGCAAATGGCTCAAGGGGCGCAGGGCAAGTCAGGGCATGTCAGGGCAACTGACTTTAGGCTGTCTATCCTATCAGATAGCACAGGGCGAGGCAGATTCTGTCCCAAGGCAAAGTTGCCTAGATCTCAGGTATGAGAGCCTTGATAAGAACAGCTCCCGACATAAAGTTAGTCCAGAAAGACTTTTAAATTGTTACATGATTTCTCAGTTTGAAAGACACACAATGAAATATGCAGAAGACAGATGCCATAGCAAGAAATTGGAGCTAAATAAACTTATTCCATCTATTTGAAAGTTAATGTTTTATCTTATATCTCTACTATGAAAGTGTAAAAGTGATTTTCTTTAATTGGATTTGAATTACACTGATAGTTACTAAAGACAAATATTTATTTGAAATGGGACATATTTTTCCAACATTTTAGCAACAGTTTCTATTTAAGTTGGGAACCTAAATTAGGATGGATGTTAAAGTTAGAGTAAATTTTGTTGACAAGAGTATGTCTTTATATAGTTTTTATTTCTGAACTTCACCTTTTAACTTTGAAAAGTCTCAAACTACAGAAAGTTTAAAAATAGTAACATCAGTATCTACGTATCTTCCACCTATATTCACCAATTAACATTTTGCCTTTGCATTTTCTGTCTCTGATAATAGATCATTTTATTCTTTCTCTCTTTTTTTTGTTGAACCATCTGAAAATAAGTTATAGATAGTATAATATATTAATTCTTTAGTTCTTTAACATGCATTTCCTAAGAATAAGCATACTATCTTATGCAACTATTATATCATTAACACACTAAAACTTTTAACAATGACACCATAAAATTATCTAATATAGACTCTCTGTTCAAATGTCTCCATATTTCCCAACAGTCTTTTATGGATTTTTGTAGTTTGCTTTTTTGTTTACTTTTTATCAAGTTCAATAAAGAATCATGTGTGGCATTAAGCCATCAAGGCCTTTGAGCCCTCTGTCATCGAGAGCAGTCTCTGTCTTTGTTTCCTTCATGACATTGAAATCCTTGCAGACTACAGGCAAATGTTTCCAAATCTAGATATGTCTGTTTTCTGATCATTAAATTCAGGTTAAACATTTTTGGCAAGAATTCTATATAGTTGATATCGTATCCTTCCTTATTTAATTACATCGAGTATCATAATGTTGGTTTGCCCCATTATTGGTGATGCTAGTTTGTTCTGTTGCTTAAGGTGGTATCACTAGATTTCTTCATTCTAAAGGTGTCATTTGCCTTTTATAATTAACAAGTTATCTGTCACCTCTATTTTGGAAAAGATGGCAGACTCATTTCTCTCTGCTTCTCTGTGTTAAATACAACTACAAACCATGGAAATAATGCAAGAGGTAATCAAAGGAACTTTGCACTGTAAAAAGTATTAAGAGGAAGGTGGAATGGCTAGGGACCTGACAGCTGGAGGGAAGGTAGCGGCAGGTGACTTATGACCTCCCACCCAGCAGCATAAGGCAAACTAGGTCTGGCTTTTCCCAGCCCCAAACTAGCAAGAGAAGGGGGTGGTCCCGACCAAACAGGAGTCCTGCCAACAATACCAGGAGAACCTGGTGGCCCTGGCTAGGGCGAATGAGCAAGAAGCTCACTGGCAATAAGTGGCCAGAGGACACGCTATCTTTTCCTGCCAGACTTGAGACTCCACATCCTGGGAAGTGCAGTGCCTTTTACTGGACAAACTGATTCCAAGAAGAGGGATTCCTCCAACGCGAAGCTTGACGTAGGAACCTTGTTGTCCTCACAGTCAGATATTCCCTTCCCCTACCTGAGGCAGTGCTTTTGTCCCCTCAGGCAATGCCAGCAGGCAGCAGTGGGAGCCACAGCAACATTGATAAACCAGGCAGACTAAATTAGTACTGCAAGGACTCTGAAAAATTGAACTGTCATTGGAACAACAGGCTGCAAAAGTAGGCCAAGCACTGCAAGTGGCTGCCTTCTAAAATAAAAGATTTAAATAGGACCCAGAGTCTTTTACAATAATAGCCAAATTGTGCAGGCTACAATAAAAAACTCACCAATTATATCAAGAACCAGGAAAATCACACCTTAAATAAGAAAAGACAAACAATTGACGCCAACATTGAGGTGAATCAGATGAAATTATCTGGCAAAGAATTTAAAACAACCATCATAAAAATGCTTTAACAAGCTATTATAAGTTCTGAAACAAATGAAAAGATACAAAATATCAGCAAAGAACTAGAAAATAGGAAAGAACCAAATGGAAATTATATAACTGAAAAGATGATAATAGGAATTAAAACTTGTTGAATGGACTCAGTAATAGAGTGGAGATGACAGAGGATAGAATTATTGAATGTGAGGATAGGACCATAGAATTTATCTAAAGTGAACAATGGAGAGAACTAAGACTAAAAATATGTATATACCCAATCAAAATTTCAGCACGTTATTTTGTGGATATCAACTAACTGATTTTAAAGTTTATGTGGAGAGGCAAAAGACCCAGAATAGTGAACACGTTATAGAAAGAGAAGAACAAAATAAAAACTGATAATGCCTGACATCAAGATTTAACTGTAAATCTACAGTATTCAAGACAGTGCATATTGGCAAAAGAATAGACAATGGAATAGAATAGAGAGCCCAGAAAAAGGAGCAAAGGCAATACAATGGAGCAAAGATAATTTTTTAAACAAATGGTGCTGGAACAACTGGATATCCAAATGTTTTAAAAAAATGAGTCTGGACACAGACCTTACACCCATCACAAAAATTAACTCTAAATGGATCATAGACCTAAATGTAAAATACAAAACTATAAAACTCCTAGAAGAGAGCAAGAGAAAACCTGTATGACCTTGGGCATGGCAATGACCTTTTAGATACAACAGCAAAGGCACGATCCGTGAAAGAAATCACTGATAAGCTGGACTTTATTAAAATGAAAAACCTGCTCTATATCCACTTGGGAAATTATTAATGAGATACCAAACGATGTCCAAGAAAGAAGACAACCTGTATTTTCATTATCCTCGGGGAGAATTTTAACTATGTCCATAATATGCATAGCAAAATAATTGAATGAACTGTTTCTAGATTTTCTTTACTTGCCACAGTTAATGCCTCATGTCACCATCACTGAAAGTTAACACGTAAATATTTCTTCAGCTTAAAGGTGGAACCCAAGACTAAGGGATTAAAACAGCAGCAACAGCGACATAAGAAACTCCTGGCAGCAATGCTCTCTCAAGATTCTTTTGAGTCAGTTCACAGCCCCACTCCATCTGTAACAGAAGAAGATATTGATAATGAAGATGATGCAATGGAATTGCTTGGTAATTTTAAAAATTAATAATTTCTCTTTTTTTTCTTCTCTGGCATTGTAAAAATGTGTAGTGATTAAGAGATTTTAAGTTTCGATAGTTTTGTCTTAGGGGAAAGAAAGAGTTTAACACATATTTTATTTATGTTAGACTTGATGAATTTGCATGTGAGAACTAAGTTGAAATCACCTAAGCATGCAAAGTATTAGATTGTATTTTGTGCTTTATATATGCAGCCCTTTACCTTCTGACTATTTAATCAAGCTTTATTCTGTGTGCAATTGTGATAAAGATTCAAGTCTGTTTGCTTTATTCTCTGATTATAATTGCCTTGAACACACCTTTTGTCTATAAAATGTATCCAAAGTACATATTTCAGTTCCCATCCCAAGGGGTCCTCTGTTATTTCAAAGTAGTTTTAGAAAAGAGAGTGAAATTTAAAGGGTCAGAGAGTAAATTAATGTTTTATTTCTTCCATAAATGGAAGTTTAAACAGTAAAGTTTGTAGAGATTTCAATGTTTTTACTGGCCCATTACTTTAATAAAAACCTTATTAATGTTGAGCATATAGAAAATCCTTTTATATCTGTTGATGAAGTAAATGTATGTTTTTGTTTTATCAGATATCTTTTCATAGTAATTTTTAAAAATTGAACTTCCCTTTGGAAAACTGTTGTCCCAAAAGAAGAAATGAAATTTTATTTCAGAGAAAGGATCCACATATAAAACAATGTGTTTTTAATTCAGTGATATGAGTTATTCTAACCTAAATAATTAGAACATTTTCTCAATACTTTGTAAGAATATAGTACTAAGAGAATAAAGTCTATGCATTTGAAAATTTTAAATAAGTTTAGCATACAGAATATAGAGTCCCAGAAGTAAACACATATTAATTTTTTTTCCTAAAACATATTCCTTGGTTTTAAGCATTTATGGTAGTAAAATAGAAACATTTTGATAAATAATGTAGGTCTCCGTTCACGGGCCTGAGGGGGTGGTGTGACTCAGTGATGTCAAGTGCACTGCCATTTTCTGATGTTGTAATGATTGCTTTCATCCCAGCATTGTGAGGGGACCATGTCACGGCATGTCCATTTCATGTTATTGGTCTTTTTTTTTTTTTTAAGAACGTTTAAGTCTGGATGTTTTTTAAGGAATCCTATCTCCCCACCTCCAGTCATTAGTGTGTGGTACCTTCTTCATTTGCTTCATTCAGTAGATGCTCACTGAACTCTTGCTGTGTGCTAGGCAGTAGGCTTGGTCCTGGGACATAAAAATAAATTAATCGAGGTGTTTGCAAGAACTTGATCTCCTAGTGTTCAAGATGAAACTGTAAATACGTCATTTTTGCAGTGTTCGCTACAGGTGCTCATTGGAATGAGCTCACAGTTGACAGGGGCAGCCCCTGATGCAGGAGTAGGCGGTGGTGCTCAGGGAGTGTGTCTCAAAGAATCCAGGTCCTCCGGTGAGCCCTGCAGGACAAGCAGACCTACGTTTGGGAGGCAATGTGTGTGTATGTGTGTTGATTACCCTGTAGGTCTGCTCCCCTAGGAATGGGCTTTTTTGCAGTTGTGCTCTGTGACTGTGCCTGTCAGTTGTTCCTCTGCTTTGGGCAGTAACTATGAATTGACACTGTGTTGTGCTGACATCCTTTCTCTCCTTTCCTGTAAATGACGGCTTGTGGCCCGCTGGTGTCCACATGAAGGCAACTATATTCTATCAGAGGGTCTCTTGAAGTAATCCAGGCATGCTCAGAATTGCTTTGCGATTCCTGATAATCTCAGGAATACCTAGGCGGAGGGAGGAAATCACAGAAGCTCACGGCATCAGGAGACTCTGAGGAGTCCCAGGTGTCCATGATGTGCTGCTGCCCCTAGATCTCAGCCAGCCACTCTTTTCTGAAGGTTCTAGTCTTTCATACCAGAAGACTGGGTTTGGGAGACGATCCAGTGTGAGCAGCTAATAGCTGATCCTCTTTTTTTTTTTTTTTTTTAATTTAAACATTTTAGCCTCTAGTCTGAGCAGATTGAAGGACGAGAGATAGTTGAAGGGATTGTCTCCATGTGATTCCACACATCAGCACAGATGGCAAGTGGTGTTCTAATGCTCATCTCTAGGCCATGAGGTCTCCCTGTGGTAACATGGACCATCCCAAGCCCACTGGGCGTCCCTGGAATGATGCCCCACGCAGCTTGCCCTGTTGCCTAGTCTCAGTAAACAATTTTTGAAAATTTACATGAAATCAAATTTTAGTACATAGAATCAGTGTAAAATGAAACAGAGACATCTGGTATTTAAAATATCTTTTTAAATCTACCACACTTTGTAGAATGAGTTTGCTACAGTTTATCTGTTTTAAGGGTTTAAATTGTCATTATTATACATACGAAGATTTAACAGACTGAAAAAATTATTTATTATGCATGAGAAGCATTCTGTAAGCTTTTTGAAGTGATAAATAAGTAAAAGATATAATTATTATTTTATGTTAATATAACAAAGAATTATTCCTCAGAAAAATCAGTTGATTAGAAGAGGGGAAAAAAGCCTTTTATTTGAAGGAGTGGAAGCTAATAAAATTACCGATCCTTGTTATTTTATTAAGAAATTTAGCATTGTTAATATATGCTAATTAATACTTAGTTCTTCACAGTTGTTTAATTGCATATTTTTGGATTTCTTTTCTAAATGTGTTGGGTATGCAAAATATTATAGCATAACATCTGTAACTTTTTAAGTAGATTACATATTTTCTGTAGAATTGCTTTAAATACTACTTATACATTCATAGTACAAAAGTAGCTTAATATGGAATTAATGTATATCAGAGAATAAAATATCTAAATTTGTGGAATTTTAAGATATAACAGTTTTAAGCACCTCTAAAATCAATCCTCTAATTACAGAAAATATTCAATAAAATCTCTATGTCACATTAAACTAACTCTCAACTTCCAATATAAGATATTCCCAAAAATTTTAGTAATTATTCTCAAAATTAATGGTCACAATGAATAAAGTGTTATAAATAATCTTTACATTTAAAAAAAGTTATTCAAATTAATTTTTCAAAAATGGAAACAAGTTACAAGGGTACAAGATATTTACAAAATCTTTGTATTTTCATAGAAAACTTAAGGAACTTTATTAGTTTCAAAGATATTTTAGCTTATAACTGTGAGCCCATTTTCATTACATTACATGCATTTTTATCTTATGCTTGATGAAATGCTAATTGCAATTGCATGTTTGATTATTCTCTATATAATTTATACTCATTTTAAAATATCAAAATTATTTGAAAGACACAACTACTTACATATTTTAGTATGGGATATTACTATCAAAAGACTTTTTTAGGCTTTCTCAGAATTGATGATGAGTCTAATAGCTAAAAATCACATTCCAGGGATACCCAAATAGAAAAACAGCATTAGTCATTATACTTTATACTTTTGGGTCTTAGCTCATAGTCATATAAAAATTGAAACTAAGATTACATTATCAAAATATACTCAGTGATTGAAAATATATATTAAAGTTAATAATTAAGAACAAGTATAATTATGCTGGTATTCTTTGCAGAATACAGTAATTGAGTTTTAAAACCTCAGTATCTTACCAAATTATGTAACATATAAACTCAATTTTCTGGAGGGACTCATTGCATTTAGACGATCATTTGGCAAATCTTTTTGCATTTTGAAAAGAAACATTCACTCTCTGTTCTGATTTTTTAAATTGGACTTCTTAAAGCAGAAAGCACCCATATTTGCAAAATAACAACATGCGTTTCACCTAATGAGAAATAGGTACTGTCACTCAATTATGTTTTAAAAGGGAGAGGGACTTAAATATTTTTTTAAAAAATCTGTCTGCCTATCAGTATGACATACCTATATTTAATGATCTAAAGTATGTGAACATACACACAAACCTTGTTCCCTTTGAGTGTTGATCCCTTGAGCATATCAGGATAACAGAAAAGTTGTCACTTTAAGATGAGGATTCTTCGTAGAAAAGATTTTTTCAAAAAGTCTGAAGGCTTTCAAAATTAAATTTATGGATACTTTAATATTATCTGTAAGATTGCTTTACATACTGCTTAGACATTCATTCATGATAGTACCAAAGTAACTTAATATGGAATTAGTACATATTAGAGATTAAAATATCTAAATTTGTGGATGTCAAGATAAAGTGGTTTTGAGCACCACTGTTAGTGTTCTAAATCTAGAACATATCTTCCAAATAATCTCCAACTAATAGACCTTATTTTTAAATAGAAGATATTTTCAAAATTATTAGTAGTTACAGTGGTAATTAATGACCACAATTAACTAAACATTATAAAAAATATACACATATATTTTTAAATGTTCCAGAATGAACTAGTATAATTGGAAAATAAGGACCTTGCACAGATGATTGAAAGTATTTTTTACATGCAGAGTAATAAATATTTCCTCCTGTTAAGCCATGTGTTATATTGTAACAGAAGTTCTATGAAATGTCTCTCCCTGCTGTCAAGTTTCGTCCTGTATTTCTGGATTCTGACTTCAGCTTGCTTTAGTGCTATCATTTCCCGCACAAATCCCAAGTGAGCTCCAGCTGAAGTGTGGCCTCAGAGTTTACTAGCACTGTGCTTGTCTTTCTGAATTACAGTGACTTTTGAGAAAATGCATTCAAACACATGCTTTTGTTCAGCAAGTATCATGTGCCTCTATCTGAACAGTACCAGTTCTTATTAATATACAGCAGTAGTAATATTGCTTCCTATATTTTTCTAAATACCTTTATACATTTGGGCTTAGAGAAGGTGAATCTAAGTGAACATTGGCCTCTATTTAGAACCGAACAATTTGTGGATCTTGTTTCAGCTCTTAGTTCATTAATTTATTCATAGGCTTGTTAATCACTCCAGTGTATACCCATCACTTACAAAGTGACTATCTGCATATTCTTGCGAGTTCAAATTCTTATATATACAGACGTATTTCATCAAGTATTGACTATGCAAGGATGATTTTTCAAGATTTGGTTTGCTTAAGAACCATCTGGGAAGCTTATATAAAAGTAGATTCAAGTGTCCTTTGGTCTCAATTTTTGGTTCATTAAGTTTGGAGATAGCCCATGAATCAACATTTTTCAATAGAAATACCCTTCCTCCTCTCTGTCAAGAGATTCCATTACACATGATCTATAGAACATGCAATGGATATAGTCAATGAACTTTTTTGTTGTTTGATATATCCTGAAGCAAGAAGAATGAATTAATAGAAATTCTAATGTGTACAACAAAAAGAGCATGGAACAGAACTTTCTGAATTAACCAAGTTCTTTTGAAATGTCTTCTGTAAACAAGGAGAAGTCTTGCTAAGAAGTTTTGGTTAATCCAATTTATAGTACCTTATTTTCTGTTTTTCTTCCTGGTGTCATATTTTACAGGAGCACTTGAAAAATGAACTGCTTAGAGTAGAAAAATTCCATAAGTTATGGATTTCATTTTATCCCACAGGGATGTCGTGGCAGTAAAAATTGGGATATTCTCCGAAAGAGCTTTAAATTGTTTCTTTTGTCACACTTAACAGGAATATTTTAAAGTGGACTCTTGAGTTTACATACAAGATTTTCCTCCCAAATACAATTAGATCCTCTAACCCACTTGCATTTTGTCTAGTTATAGGCGAAGAAACAAGCAATTTCTTTAGCTTTGGGAAATTGCCTACCAACAGTAAAAAAGGATGTTTCCCACAAGATAGTAAAATCAAAGGCTTGGAGAGAAAGGAGATAAAGCTATAAATGTGTTGTAAGCCAAAATATTTGCTATATCAATAAAAAACATTACATCTTTTGTTTTTAAGATGGATATTTAAGCAAGGGCAAACATTGATGTGATTTGGCTGGGGATGTAGAGCAAATTACTCATTTTTTAATTTTCTTCCATATAAATATGAAAATGTAGGAGGAAAACAAAAATGTTTTGTGCATACAAGTGAATCTCTGTGAAGTTGGGCTGGGAGCAGGAATAGGATGAAGAGACAAAGAACAGATATGTAAACGCTAGAAATTTCAGTACATGTTTACATGCTTTTGTGTAAATGAAACCATAAAGTGTTGGAAAATCTATAAGCTTTAAACTCTTTCAATTATATTGAGAAGTATGAAAATATTTAAAACAGCACAATTTTGTTGGTTTTACATTAATTCATTGTATAAACAAATCACAACCAAATTGAAAACCAGTGTTGACAATTATTAGGGTTTTGTGCTTTGGAAATAAACATGCCTATTTCAAATACTTAATAAAATGGCAATGTTACACTAAAGATGATTTGTTTAGCCATGGTAATGATTTTCATATAATTTGACTAAATTTGACTTAATTTCTATGTTTAAGAACCATTTTAAAGTGGTACAAAACCATGACTTTATTGTATTTTTTTCTTCTTGGTTGAAAATGTGGAAAGACGTATATTTAATATAACAATTATTTTTATTTTAATCAAAAATGGTCGATATTAAAAAGGTATTAAATGCTTATGAATGGTTTAAAATAGTATAAATAGTAATCTGTTTAGATTTTCATATATTAAATATCATTGACAACTTATTTACCCATTTCTAAATAGAAACCTTAAAATTAGTAAAATTGAATAGTGAATACGCATTAACAGAAGAGTGGTCACAAAACTTGCCAATTATTTTCAATCTCTGAAAAATAATAGTTTTTGTGAAGTAAATCTTTATTCAAGACTTTTAAAAGGTATTTTATAAACACTTTTCAAAAACTGAAATGTTTGAACTTTTCTTAAATATGAATTTCTTTTAGAATGAATATATTATGATTTTCTTTTTCAATGGTTTTATATTCAGTAATTTCAGAGAAAATATCCTTAACATTAAGTACAAAAATATATATATTTTTTTATATATATGTATATATATACATATATATATATTATATATATATATATGTATATATATACATATATATAAAATAGCTCTAAAAGTTTTAAATACACAGTGGGAAAAATGACAGTGTTCTAATAGAGGTAAATTAAATCTAGTGACTTTATTGTACTTTTTAATTTTTTTAGTTTCTGTCTGCAAAAGATGATTGAATGCCTCATTAATATAGGATGAATTTGTTTATATCAGAATATAAACTTAAAATTCCATATATATAAAGTTTTAATTTCTTAAAAATTTACTTTTTCTAGAATTGTCAGATGGTGTTCATTTAGCCCACTATTTTTTTCTCTTAAGTGCTGTCATGTTTAAGCGTTCACTACCAACATTTGTTTTGGGACTCTATTTCAAGAATTAAGTGTAGAATATTATTAATATTGATATTATTAAATATCATTAATATTATTAAAGTTGAAATTAACCTTACAAAATTAATTTTATTAAAAATAATGTAGCATAGGGTTAGAAAAAAATAGCATGCATAAGTTTCACAATTGCTCCCTTACTAATTCTGTGATTTGAGAACAGTAGCTTCCTTCTTCCAAATATCAGATCCATCATCAGAAAACTGAGAATTATAACAATACTTATATGATAGGGCGTTGTGGATATTAAGTAGAATAATTTATGTAAAGTGCTCAGTATATCTCATAGAGGATTAAGAGCTAGAAAAGAGATTTTTTTTAACCATAATTCATATTATTTTCATATGTTTTTTTTCTGTATTCATGTAGCACATGAGATTTATTTTAGTACATGTTAAAAAGGAAATTGGCATTAAGGGTTTAAATGTTTAGTGTTTTATCATAAGTGTCTCATATAGAAATGCTCCAAATATTTAAAAATTATTTCAGCATATAGCTTCTACTTAATATTTAAGTCCTGATTATAATTTTTTTAAAAAATTATAACTTTCTCAAAAAATTTCAACTTTCTCAAAAAGTATTATCTCATGAACCTTAATTTATGCAGTGCTTTAGGAAAGACTCTTTGCCTTTTTCACTTAATTACCCTCATTATAAGAGAACATTATAACATTCAAATTTTTCTAATAATTTGAAGAAATTATTTTCAGCAATTGAAATAGTCAAATGCTTTCTAGAAAGTATCAAAAGCTGAAAACATACCTGCCTTTCTTTTATACATATTTGATTTTGTTAGTTTACTGCCTTCTGATGTGCACTTGCAGACATTCTTAGGTCCTTCTGCAGCCTGGAGAAGGTGGTATCTGGCTTGTATGAACATCCAGGCTTTATTGGCCCCATGAATCTCGACCAGTAATGGGATTAAGATATGCAGCATTCCAAGACCAGCTCAAAGAAGCAACCATTTTCTAAAGCTTTTCCAGGTCCATGCATTTTCATATTATAGTGAATTATTTTATCTTCTCACAATTCAGAGAATTCAAACTTAATAACATAAGTAAAAATACCAAGAGAGGAAAAAAGGGAACATTTCTTTTTTTTTTTCTACCAGGCTATAATCTAATGTTCTTCTTCTTTTAGATTTTTTATTTTTGTGATCTGAAACTTTCTCAAATAACATTGTTAATATTTCATCTGATTCCTAACATCTGCGTTTAGGGCACTTTTTTTTTTTTTTTTTAATAGAAATAAGCTTAAGGTAGGAAACACATCTCTGTTCATAGAAAGTCGAAACACAAAAGGCCAAACAAGCTCCAGGCAACTCTGTTTTGGTAAGGAAAATTAAGAGCATACGAGAGATTATTCTCCAATGTAAAAGCTTTTAATTGAAAAACAATCCAAAAAAGGTACATTTAAAAAAAATTACAAAAGCAACATTTTTTTTATAATAAAGTTCAGACTATTTGCTCATGAAGTTATTCCTTTATTCACCATGAACCAACCATAGTTGTTCCTTTAAAAATGCTATCTTTGTTTAAAACACACTTTCTAAACATAAAGGGTAATATCACCAAAATATACACATTTATAAATTATCTTCTAAATTATGCTGGTTTCTTTAGTAATCAGTGGTTTAAATAGTTTTCAGTTAAAAAAAGGCAAGAAAAGTCATATGTGCGTATTACTGGTTTTATAAAGGTTTCAGGATTTTCGCAATCTTAGTTCTCTCTGTCGCTGAATGTTTAAATGTGCATACTATCGACATAGTTTCATTGTTTATTGTTTTCCTTATAAGCCAAAAAAAGAGAGAGAATTTAGAAGAATTTTTTTAGGAATATTATTAGCACTTATAGGTTAACATAGGCTTATTTTAGGGGCTTTTACTATCAAATATTCTGGGAGTCAAATTTCCTTTAAATAATATTTATTTTGATTATTGAAAATATTTAAGATAAAGAACATGGGATTGCATAGGTCAAAATAAATACCCATGAATAATTACTTTTTAGGTTTAGTGATATTCTTTTAGATATTTTTAATGTAACATACATAGAATAATATTCACATTTATGTGTATTTAAAATGTGCAATTTACTCTGCTAAGGGCTTTCTGTATGTTACTTAACAATGACAATAATGCCGTGAGGTAGACAATGTTATTATTTTTACATGATAGAAAAGGACATAGATCCTTGTAGAACAATATTTATTTAGATTACATGATTGATACTTAAGAGTCAGATTCCTAAACCTTAGAATTAAACACTAACTATGCAATGCATACACATTAAAATGCACATTTATATTAACATGTACTCACTTGCATATATATACCATTTTCACACAATAAAGCTTTAAAATTTAATATCAGGGGCTTCTGCTTTTAGTCATGATAGAATAACTACTATTTCCTTATCCCTTCATATTAAACAATTATAAAACCAGACAAAGTTTATGTCAACTTTTCAGGGATTGGACAAAAGGCAGCAAGGGACTTTGGTTGTTGAGAGAAGGGGAACAAGCAGGATGAGCCCTGTGGTTCATGCTGGCTGTCTTCACGGTGACACTTTCCTGTGCAGCTTGTGCAGAGGTGGCACTCAAGTGGAGAGTGAAGGGTAGTGATCTCACCAATCTGAGGAGGAAGACATTGAAATTGGGGTTGCTGAGGTGGCTAGGATTTGGAGGACAGTGTGCCAAAGGAAGGCAAGCTGAGCAGGGGGAGTAGATAGAAGTTTACGGGTATGTTTTTGTGGATCCTAACCTGAGAATTGGGCTGCTCTTGCATGTGAGAGTGCTTGCTGTGTGTCTGAGAACTGAATAGGCAAAGAGAGGTCGACAGGGCTGGGCTACATCTGAGCTCCAGCCCAGCCAGAGAGAATAAACCTTCCTGAGTTCCTTGAGCATTCAGAGACCTGGAAAAAGTCAAACATTAAACGTAATGATGACACACTGAATTGAGAGCCACCTGTAAAAACTCAGAGGGCAAAATCAAAATAAACCCAGCTTAGCAAAGCGTAAAACCATGCCTGCAAAAGTGAAGTGGGTCTACCAGTAATTTAAGTCCTGACGAGAAAGTCAATGTTCTTTAGAGAAAACAACATAAGCCAGCCTTCCTACAAAGAATCAAACGTAATGTTTACCATATAATAAAACATTACTAGTCATGCAAAAAAGAAGGAAATGTGACCCCAAATCAAAATGAAAGAGCAATCAATAGAAACAGACTCCATTTTACTTAGATGCTGGAATTAGCCAAGAATGACTTTTTAAAAAGCAATTATTATACATATTTTATGAACTTATAGGAAAAGGGCACAAGGAATAAATAGGTGAGAAATCTCAGCAGAAATGTTGAAATTAGAAAAAGATTCAAAGGTATGTCTAGAACTGAAAATAGAATATAAGAGATTTTAAAAAAATTACTAGATGGGACTAACAGCTGATTGAACAATGCATAAGGAAAAGTCAATGAACTTGAAGATTGTTGATAGTAATTTATCCAGACTGAGAATTAGAGATTTTTTTTTTAAAAAAAAGGAAAACAAAATGAAAAGGTCTTCAGTGACTGGTGGGACAATATAAAATGTTAAAACATTTCATCAGAATTTCCGAAAGAGAGGAGAGAAAGAATGAGAAAGAAAAAAAAATTTAAAAAATAATGTCTGTTTGTTTTTTTTTTTCAAATGGTAAAAAATATGAGCCTACAATACAAGTTCAGAAAATGTCAGGCTGAAAAACAATTTCAAGGAAATAAAAGCTGATAATATGTTACCAGTGGACCTGCACTATACGAACCATAAGAATCAGTCTGAAAGGAAATTATATCAGAAGGAATATCAGATTTATAGGAAGGAATGAAGAACACCAGAAATGGTAAGTATGTGAGTAAATATGTAAGACTGTCTTCTTTTTGTTTATTTTTTAGAAAGACAATCAACTATTTAAAGCAAAAATACAATGTAGTATAGGGTTTATAACATGCAAAGAAATAATATCATATGAAAATTAGCACAAAGGATGAAATACAGTGTTACAGGTTTCTATCTTTTTGCAAGAAGTGATACAATATTGTCAATAGACTATAAATTAGGGAGACATTGTTTTAATTCCAGGATTAATCACTATTTTTTTTTTTAAATTAAACCAAGGAGGTTTAGCTGAAAAGCTAATAGAGGACATAAAATGAAATACTAAAATACATTTGACTAAGGTTTTTCTTGAATTATTAATAATAAATGTACTATACTCCCCAATGAAAATGCAGAAATTGTCAGCCTGGATAAATAGCTAAGACTCATATGCTAACTATAAGATTGGTTGAAATGAAAAAGATAAGAAAATATATAACATGCAAAAAATAGGCAAAAGAAAGTTGATGTGGCACAATGATATAAGTGCATTCATCAGGAAGACATAACAACTATAAATGTGCATTTAAAAACAGTTTTAAAATAAAGACTAACAAAAATAAATCAGACAAAGGAGTAATCATCATTGATATTTTATTACATCTCAATTATTGATAGAAAAAGACAAAATCAATAGAAATACAGAAGACTTTAACATTATCAGTATTTATTGTAGATTGAAATTTATAGTACACTTAACAATGTGGAAAACTAATTCAAGTGCAGATGAAACGTTCATTAAACTGTGCTGGGTCAACTTTCTGTACTCTGATCACAGTAGGATTGAATTAGAAATCAATAACAATATGACATTTAGGAAAATTACAAAATGTGGAAATTAAACAATTCTTAATAACAAATGGGTCAAAGGAAATTCAAAAGGAAACTTAAATAATTGAAACTAAGAGAATGAGAATACAACATACAAAACTTGGGGAAGTACCCAAAGCATTACTTAAAGTGAAACTTGGAACTTTAAACAAAAGAAATTTTAAATTATTCATATAAATTTTCAACTGAAAAATCTAGAAAGCAAATGCAAATTAAATCCAAATAAGTAGAAAGAAGGAAATAATGCATATAAGAAGAGGAATCAATTAAATAGAAAGAAAGCTAACAATATTAGCAATCCTGAAATTGTTAAATTTCTGTTGAAACTGACAAAGATAGATAAACCCAAGTTATCGATATTAGAAAGGAAAGACAGGACCAGATTCACTAAAGATCTTACAGACACAAAGGATAACAAAAGAATATTACAGATAATGTTATGTTAACATATTCGATGACTTAAATATCATGGGAAAAAATTCTAGCAAAACACATCATGCCAGAGATAAAACAAGAAAAAATAGTATATCTGGATAGGTCTTTGTTTTTTTAAAAAATTGATTTTTCAAACAAAATTCTTCTCCAAAAGACATCAGATTTATATAGTTTTAATGAGTGAATTATATCACATTTTTTAGGGAAGAAATAATGCCACATGTAACAAACGCTTTCAGAAAAATAGAGAAAAGAGAAAACTCAGATTGTTTTGAGGCTAGCATAGCTTGATCTCAAAACCTGACAAAGACATTTTAAAAAATTACAGATGAATATCCCTTATGAACATAGATACATATGTTATCAACAAAGTATTATTACATTAAATCTGTATGACCCAATTCAATCTCAATCAAATTTTGATAGGCTAAAAAAAAAGAGATGAGCTAATTCTACAGTTTGTATGGAAACAATTACCTGGAATGGCCAAAATCATCTGTGAAAAGGACAGTACTGCAGAATTAACAGTATCTGATTTCAAGACTTATCATAAGGCCACCATAAACAAGACAATGTGGTATTGACAGAAAAGTAGGCAAACAGAGCAGTGGAAGGATTAAATTCCAGAAATATATCTGGTTAATTAGTTTTCAACAAAGGTATCAACGTACTTTGATATAGAAAGGAAAATATTGTCAAGAATTGGTGATGGAACAATTAGATAAATGTAAAGAAAAAGCATGAACTTTTAGTTCATATAACAAAAAATATTTTGAAATGAATTTTGAGAAAAACAAAATATTATGAAACATTTAGAAGAAAATGTAGAATATATTCACAACCTTGGGCAGGCAAAAGTTTCCTAGAGATAACAAAAAATAACTAAGGAGAACAGAAAAATTTGATAAACTGTACCTCGTTAAAATTACAAACTTCTCAGAAAATGAAGAGACAGTAAAAAGAAAATTTTAAAATGTAAAGGCATGCCACTGACTGGAAGAAAATATATGCAATATATCTGACAAAGGATTTGTATCTGGAATGTATACAAGCCCCTATAAATCAATTTTTTTAAAAGCACAAATAACCTAATAAAAAGACAAAATATTTCAATAGGCAATTTCCAGAAGGAGATAAACAAACGATAAATGCGTACGAACAGGTGTTCATCATTAGCCAACGCAGAGATGCAAATTAGAACAACATTGAAAGAATCCACCAACCAGAATGGCCAAAATGTGTCCAGGAATGTAGAGTAGCTGGAAATCTCAAATATTGCTCATAGGAATGAAATATTTTACAGTCACTTTGGAGAAAATGTCTGGCAGCTTCTTATAAAGTTCAGTACGTTCCTATCTTATGGCCTAGCAATTCCTAGATATTTTCTCAAGAGAAATAAAACATGTATCCACAAGTATTTGTATATGAAAACAGTTTCACCCAAAATAACCCAAACAGAAAACAATGAAAATTATAATCGCTAGAACTTATAAATAAATGGTGGTATATTTACATATTGGAATACTATTCAACATTAAAAATGAGTTGTTAAGTGCTGACACCCCGACAACTTGGATGAATCTCATTGTTATGGACTGAATTCTCCATCCCCTGTTTGTATGTTGATGCATGATTTAGAGGTGGGCCTTTCCATGGGTAACAGAAGTTACAAGAGGTCATAAAGGGCAGATTTCTAATCCAGTAGGACTTGTAAGAGAAAATGCTTTTTCTCTCTCTTTTCCCTACTTCCCCCAACCCTCTCTTCTCCCTCCACATCCACAAACATGCACTCAGGAAAGTCCATGCGAGGACACAGTGAGAAGGTGGCTATCTGCAACCTTCTGCGAAGAGAGAGCTCTCACCAGACACTGATGCCCCTGACACCTTGATCTTCAACTTTCTAGGTTTCATGACTGTGAGAAGTAACTTTCTGCTATTTAAGTCTAAGATATTTTATTATGGCATTCTAGGCCAACTAAGACACATAAACATTGTGTTGAAGAAAAGAAACCAGAAGTGAATGACTATATATTATACTAATTTAATCAGAAGAAATTCCAGAATAGACAAAGCTAATCTCTGGTAATAGAAATCAGAACATAGTGGGGGTGGTAAGGGACTGGTTTGGGGAAACTTTTTGGGGTGCTAGAAATATTTTATATTTTCACCAAGTGTTAACATGAGTGTATGCATTCATCTAAATTTGTTACATTGTACACTTAATGTCTGTGCATTTCCCTGCAAATCTGACTTTGAAAAAATAAAATACAAAATTTTATATATAAAAATCATGGCTGCATTATGTTACATCATGAGAATATTCAAGGAGTCAAAATTAAATTAGACTTTTTTTTATTATTCCTGAAGTGAAATGATTAAATTTTATGGAAATGACACATGAGCTATGAAAGGTAATTTAAGACAGTAACATGGGCACTTGTGATGGAAATGGCTCAGCTGTGACCTCTGACAAGTTCTCCAAAGTCTGTGCCTGTCATAGCATGACATTTGACTAATTCTGAGCAAAAACAGAAATTGTCATTTTAATTTCATAGTAGCACTTCAGAAAGCAGAATTTGATCTTTGATGATAAATTTCTTAATCTTGAATATCCATACTCTTCCAATATGATCATATTATCTTTCATCTGATACACTGAAATTTCCTTTCTCACCAATTTGCCTGTGATAGAAAAAGCTAACAATGTGGAGATTTGACCTCAGAATGGCCTTATTATCAACTGGAAAAGTGTAGGACTAGAACATGAATCTGCTTGTATTCTTTTTTTTTTTAAATGTCTTTATTGAGATAAACACATGACATAAAATTCACCCATTAGAATACAGTGCATTGATTTTTACTATATTCCCTGAGTTGTGCAACCATCCCACTATCCAAGTTCAGAACATTTTCATCACCGTTCCCGAAAACCCCCTTAGTAGTCACTTCTCGTCCCTCACACCACCCACCCCCTCACCCATAGGCAATCAATCGTCAATCTGTTTCCTGTCTTATGGATTTGTCTGTTCTGAACATCAACTATAAATGCAATTATGTACTGTGTGGTCTTCTGTGAAGGGCATATTTTACTTATTACCATGATGTCCACAAGATTTATCAACATTGTAGCTGTATTAGTCCTTTATTCCCTTTTTAATAAAATTATGTTTTAGAGCATTTTTAGGTTAACGGCAAAAGTGGGCCAAAAGTACAGCAATTTCCCACATATCACCCTCTCCCACTTACACACAGTCTCTCCAGATATCAATATCCTGAACCAGATCAGTACACTTGTTATAACAAACTTACATTGACACATTATCATCACCCTAAATCCATACTTTACACCAGGGCTCATCTGGGGTATTGTACATTTTATTGGTTATGAAAAATGTATAGTGACATGCATCCACCAGTATAGAGCATGCAGAGTAGTTTCACTGCCCTTAAAATCTTCTGTGCTCCATCTGTCCATCCCTCCCTTCACTGCAAACACTGACCCTTTTACTGGTTTATAGTTTTGTCTTTTTCTGAATGTAGTACGTTTGGAATCATATAGTATGCAGGCTTTTGAGATTGGCTTATTTCACTTAGTAACATAATATGCATTTAAAGTTCCTCTGCGTTTTTATGCCTGGATAGCTCATTTCTTTTTAACACTGACTAGTACTCCATTGTCTAGATGTATCATAGTTTATTCATTCATTTACTGAAGGACATCTTGGTTCTGAGTACTGGCAATTGTTAATAATGCTGCTAAACACATCTGTGGACAGGTTCTTGTGTGGACGTAAGTTCAGTTCATTTGGGTAGATACCAAGGAATGTGATTGTGGGATGGTACAGTGAGAGTATGTTTAGTTCAGTAAGAAACTGCCAAACTATCTTCCAAAGTGGCTGTGCTATTTTTCATTCCCACCAAGTCCCTGTTGCTTTACATTCTCACTGGCATTTAAATTGTTTTTTCTTTCTTTCTTTCTTTCTTTCTTTCTTTCTTTCTTTCTTTCTTTCTTTCTTTCTTTCTTTCTTTCTTTCTTTCTTTCTTTCTTTCTTTCTTTCTTTCTTTCTTTCTTTCTTTCTGTGTGTGTATGCGGATTTAGCCATTTTAATAGGTGTGCAGTGGTATCTCATCGCTGCCTTATTTGCAACTGATGTCATATGATGTTGAATACCTTTTCAAATGCTTCTTTGCCATCCATCTTTTTTGGTGAGGTGTCTGTTCAGATCTTTGGTCCACTTTTTAATTGGGTTGTTAGCTTACTGTTGGATTTTAAGACCTTTGTATTTGTTTTTTTTTTTTCCTTTTGACCCCTTTACCCAATTTATATATGTTCTTTATATTTTCAATAACATTCTTTTATCAAATGTATCTTTTGCAAATGTTTTCTTTTTGTATATAGTTCTTTTTATTCTCTTGATATTATCTTTCACAGAGAAGTTTTTAATTTTACTGAAAGCCAGCTTATTCTTTTCTCATGAATCATGCTTTTAGGACTGTATCTAAAAAGGCATCACTTTAGTCAAGGTTATCTAGGTTTTCTTCTGTTCTAAATGTTTCGTACTTTTTCATTTTACATCCATTTTGAGTTAATTTTTGTGACAGACCTAAGGTCTGTGTCTAGATTCAGTTTCCTGTATGTGAATGCACAGTTGTTCCAGTATCGTTTGCTGAAAAGATGATCTTTTCTCCATTTATTTCTTAACTATATTTATGTGGGTCTGTTTCTAGGCTTTCTATTTCTGTGCCATCAATCTATTAGTCTTTTTCACCAATACCACACTGTCTTAATTACTTTAAATTTATGGTAAGTCTTGAATTTGGGTACTGTCAGTCCTCCAGCTTTATTCTTCTACCTGCATATATGTTGGCTACTCTGGGTCTTTTGTCTCCCATTTAAACTTTAGAAATAGTTTGTCCTTATCCACAAAATAACTTACTGGGATTTTGATTGTGAATGCATTGAATCTATAGAAGTTGAGAAAAACTGATATCTTATAATATTGAGTCTCCTATTCATGAACATGGAATATTTGTGATTTATTTAGTTCTTCTTTAATTTAATTCATCAGTTTTATAATTTTCCTCATTGATCTTATATATTGTGTTAGATTTATGCCTAAGTCTTTCATTTTTAGAAGTGCTAATATACATAGTAACTGTTTTTTATTTCAAATTCCATTTGTTCATTACCAGTATCTAGGAAAGCAATTGACATTTGTATACTATCTTGTATCTTACAACCTTACTATAATTGCTTATTAGTTCCAAGAGGTATTTTTTAATCAACTTTTGCACATTATACATGGACGATCATGTCACCTACAATTTTATTTTTTCCTTCCTTATGTATGTACATTTTATTTCCTTTTTTTTTTTTTTGGTCTTATTGCATTAGCTAGAACTAGAAGTACAATGTTGAAAAGAACTGATGATAGAGAACTACCTTGCCTTGTATCTAATCTTGGTGATTTTAACTGTAGATTTTAGCATTAGACTTTTTGCAGATATTCTTTCTCAAGTTGAAGTTCTCCTCTATTTCTAGTTTTCTAAGAGTTTTTGTTAGGGTTTAGTTGTGATTTTGTCAAATGTTTTCACATCTGTTGAAACAATCATGTGATATTGCTTTTTTACCCTGTTGATGTGATGAATTAATTGAGTTTTGTATGTTGAACCAGCCTTACATATCTGAGATAAATCTTACCTCATTGTGGTTTATAATTTTTAATACATTTTTAGATTAGATATGTTAATAGTTTGTTGAAAGTTTTTGCATCTGTGTTCATGAGAGATATTGGTCTGTAGTTTTCTTTTATTGTCTTCGTTTTTGGTGTTCAAGAAATACTGGCCTCAAAAGAATGAGTTAGGAAGTATTCTCTCTATTTTTACCTTCTGGAAGAGATTGTAGAGAATTTGGTATAATTTCTTCCTTAAATGTTTGATAGAATTCACAGGTGAACTCATTTGGGCCTGCTGCTTCTTTTTTGAAAATTTGTTAATTATTTATTCATTTTATTAAATAGATAAAGGCCTATTTAGATTGTCTGTTTACTATTTCTTCTTATGTGAGTTTGGCAATTTCTGTTTTTCAAGGAATTTGTCCATTTCATCTAGTCTATCAACTTTGTGTGTATAGAGTTTTTTATACTATTGCTTTATTATCCTTCTAATGTCTATACTATCTATACTCTACTTACTAGCCCTAGCATATGAATATACCAAAATGTATGTATTCATTTTTCTATTGATCAATTTCCAGATTTAAGCTATGATCCTCAGTGCTGCTATGAATACCCCTGTCCTCTCTCTTAGGGCACCTGTGCTAGAGTTTCTTTTGGGTACACACCTGAGAGTGGCACTTCTAGGTCATGGGTATTTGTGTATATGTCTTTTTTGATTTTATTAAATTTCTCGTTTGTTTCTTTGTACATATGTATTAATTTCTCTAGAGTCTGGGTAATGATTCTCTAGGGTGAGTGCTGCCCCACCCAGGTGCATTTGTGAAAGTGTGAAGGTGTTTTTGTCATAATGTCTGGGGACTGGGCACTACCTGCAGTTAGTGGGCAGAGGCAGGGATGTTAAATATTCTGTATTGTGCAAGATTGTCCCGGTTACCGAATAATTTTCCTACTTAAATTGCCAACGGTTTTCTGTTAAGTATCTTGCGTACATACCTAGATGTGAAACTGCTATTCCTACCACATGGTATAAACATCTTCAAAGGTGGCCCAGATGGCCATATTGAGCTCCAGAATGATCTCACCTACTCACCCTTCCTGCCAACAATTAGTGTTTCTGTTTTCGTACAGCTTTGACTACGCATGGTATTATCATATTTCAATAAAATCTTTGACTATGTAAAGTGATAGCTGTGTTAATTATTTGATTGTGGTAATCATTTTAATATATATGTATATTAAGTCATCATGTTGTATACCTTAAAAACATCATGTTATTTGACCTAAAAAAACTTTGCCAATTTAATTATGAAATGACTCATTACTTCAAAAGTTTTTATTTTTCTCATCACTAATGAAGTCAAATTATCATTTTTAAAATTTTCTTATTTATCTGTTTTTTATTATGGATGATTTCTTTAGATATTTTGCCCCATTCTCTCTAGTTATCTTTTCCTTTGATATTTTTAGTTTAATTATTTTTTACATATAGTAATTTTATTTTTTTATTCAAATTTATTGTTATTTTCCTTCATATGTACCATTTTCCCCTTATAGTTCCTGAATGTTTTTTTCTCTCTCTTTAATATTTTGAATAAACTTATATTTAGTCTTTTAAGTGAATCTACCATTTCTACTTCTTGGGGTGTTAATTCTACTTAAGGTTTTACTTGTTTTTACTTGGCTCCCTCATGATAGTTTTTTTTTTTTTTTTAGTGTGGTTTATATTTTTTAATT
This sequence comes from Macroglossus sobrinus, assembly GCA_004027375.1. Classification (NCBI taxonomy): domain Eukaryota; kingdom Metazoa; phylum Chordata; class Mammalia; order Chiroptera; family Pteropodidae; genus Macroglossus; species Macroglossus sobrinus. The sequence goes on along the minus strand of PVKZ01001663.1, from coordinate 181,406 downwards.
GTGACCTAGGGTTGCAGAAGGACTCAAACAAGATTTCTTTTTTTATTTTTTATTTTTTTATTTTTTTTATTTGCTTCCTAGAGGATTATAGGTGGGTTTGTTAGTTCAGTTTTAGATTTCCCAGCTTAGGCTTTCCTCCTCACTTGGATATTATAAATGAGGACTTTCTGCCATCATGGAGCATAACTTTATGTTTCCATTGATAATGATTTCTCTTCTAACAAAAGTCCCCAGTAGATGACAAACTTTCTTGCCACTTCTGTGGCTGAGTGGGAGAATTTTTTTTGTCCTCATTTCAGGTCTCAGTCTAATCTAACTTACATCTTTTTGTAGTCTCCAGCTTTATTCAGAAGACTCCAGCTCCCCAATTTACATGAGCCAAAGGCCTCATTTCTTTCCTTCATAAACTCCTGCTGTTAGCCCAATGCTCTTTCCGACCCTAGACGATAATTAATGCCCCTGTAGACTATAATGGCTTTAGTCTAGATTTTTTTCATTCTAGTTTTCTTCTTTTTATCTGTTACATGATGACTTCATCTCTTTTCGACTATTTTGAGATAATTTTATTTTGTTATATTTTACTTAGCATTTCTGTATTTGGAAAAACAAAAACTTTTGTGACATTCAGTTAGGCATATTGATGGAAACTTAAATTGTCTAATTTCAATGAAATCCAAATGTTAGTAAAAAAATGCAAAAGAAATATATATGGAAATACATGAAAATTATTAGCTTTTAAAAACAAGTAGCAACCATTATGTATGTCATCTAATTTTTTTTTAAAAATTAGTAAAAAATTGTATAAATTTATATGAGCTGTAAGTAAATACATAGATATCTATCTCCATCTGTATATTTTAAACCCATGGTTAACTTAGGGGAACAGAATTAAAGTGGATCTTTCACTTTCTATTTATGTATTTCCTTATTATTTGTGCACACAGGCATTTTAAACAAGAAAATGCTAAAACTGATAATAATTTTAAGAAGAAGTGTTCTGTAATGTCCCTGGTGAGTATTTTGATAGTTACTAATAGTAGAAACCCTGTGAGCCCAAAAGGCAGATTGTGACGCTTCACAGATTGTGGTATAATGGGTAGGTTGGGCGGTGTAGCCAGCCTCAGAGCGAACCCCAGGATCTGGGTGTAGGAGCAGGGGGTGGAAGCGAGTGAGAGCAGGCTGCATCTTGGATGGATGGTCCTGCTGGAAACAGGACCACATGGAATGGACCGTGACCACCACCGCCCCTGAGAGATGTCAGCATTGCTTGGTCCTCCCTGTTATGTCAGCCTTGTGGCATTTTGAGTTTTTCATAGAGGGCCACAGAGTTCTTATGGATTTAAAGACGCTTATGGTACTGTAAGTTGTAGGGATGATAGATGCCATTCATAAAGGGCTTTAAAGGTCAGTTGAATTTCTCTCTCACAGCAGAAACTCACTTTAATTCTGATGGCTCTGTACTCCCTTTTTATTTTTTCATTCTTAGTCAATCTTCTACAAGCCATATTTGATTCATAATCAAATAAGAAGTATGAATGCTTACGATAAATTTTCCTAAACCTAAGTTTTCTTATTTTTAATTCTACTTATACATCATTTCTGTCATACATTCAACCTAAGTTATTCACATCAACAAACAAAACATGTATTTTGTTGAATGTTAGTACGTTAAATAAAACAGAGAAAAAATTTTATCCCCTGTCTGCATACCAATTCAGCAGTACTTCAGACCACATTATTTTCCTGCAGGGTAAAATACAGTTTGTCAACTTCTGCATTTTATAATTAAGTTGTTACCCATTTATGTTTGTCATCTTTTCAGCACTTAGTTCTAGACAAATAATTTTACACACTGAAAAATCCATCAACCTTCTCTGTGGGGGCATCTTTTTCTTGTAAATTAAATTGCCTAATTAGCTGATCCTTTGGAACCTGATTCTGAGCTTGATCCCCAAAAGCTTAACCAAAAATGTTTCTACCTATAAAATAAACTACTTACAGGCTACTTTATAAAGATACCAGGTTCAAATTACTATTAGACTAATAGTGAGGCTACTAATCCTAGGATTTAAGCCACTCACCAGGACACAACTCTTATTATCTTTAGTTAGTATTTATTTGCCCTGTGTCCATCCAGGTCTCTCAAGGAAGTAGAAAACTGCCCACCTTGCATGTGGGCTATGGGAGTGTGCTCTGGTTTCCTTGCAAACTGCCTTGCCACAGAGCAGTTTGTAACAAAAAGTGTCACTTTATCAAATCAGCTTTCTATACTAATAAGGAATAAATATACTTCCCGAAGAGTGAGTGAGAAGCATTGCTATTTTGGGAATACTTGTGACTTTCAGTACACTTCAAAATGCTACGTTATATAATTGCAGGGTATGCATATCCTAAAACAGATAAGTTTTCTGTTAATAGTTTATTAGTAAAGAAGCATCTTCATGTCCTATATTTTGTTACATGTTAAAAATGCCATATATGTGTGTGTGTATTTATTTCCAAAGCTTTTTTATCTTACAAATGAACAAAAACTCCAGTTTTCATGAACTTTGCAAAATGGCATTTGCAGATCATATCTCTCTCTTTAAAAATTGACTATATTTTAAAAGAATAAAAAGTAAAAAAAAAAAAACAGTTGATTGCTAAGCTTCAGAAGATAATGTTTTTAATCACAAAATTGCTCATGTCTTCTCTCTAGAATGCTACATTTGAAACCAGAAGGGATTCCAAAAGCAGATGTAGAAACTGCTGACCCAGGGTTCACCCTGAGGTGTCACACGATTGTCAAGTAAGAAATTTATAGTTTTTAGGTATTTTGCAGGTTAGTCCCAAGCGTGGAAATGGGCCTAGGCTAGAAATAGAGTATGTGAAGAAGGGAGTCCTACTCTTGGAGCCAACGGGCTGATTGACAGCTCTGTCTTTGACTTGGGTCCCCTTGACTTTGAGCAAGGCATCTCATCTTGTGGGCTCTGGTTTCTTTCTCTGTGAAGTGAGGGTGTGAGACCATGGATCCCTAAGCTTCTTTACTCATAGACAAGGCTATTTTTACCTGAGAAAAATTGGTACCAGAAAAAGATCACTTCAACTGAATTCATTTAAAATGGTGTGCACAATTTCACAGTTAATATTGGAGAAAGTTTGACTAGAATGTGTCCTAAAAAATTAAATTAACAATTATCTTTAAATTACCTTATATCTGCCTTACAAAATTTAGGTTGCTATTTTACTATATATTCATTCTTAAAATTATGACTGAATTATGTGGACTTTGTCAGCATGGTCACTGTAGAATAATCATGATCACAGTAGGCTAATACCACAGCCTTCATTAATGTTTAATTTTTCAGCACTTTCATAGAAATGGTCAGTGTAGCAAAATGATCTGAATGCTTCAGTGACTTTTTCAAGGTCCTCTCTCAATCCCTTAATATCAAACGCTCCTCTTCTGAAGCCTCTTTGAGCTCATCATTCCTATCTATTTTCTTTTTTCAGTTGTTAACTGGTCCAACTCAACCTCATCTCATATTTCAATGGCTAACCGTAAGGCTCCAAGTGTTTTCTAGTCCACTTTCAACTCTGCACATTATCCTTTATGTTTTCCAAGTTTTTGGTTTGCATTTTTTCACTGAATTGCCAAGTTCCAGCAAGACTGACTGTGGTAAAAGAAGTGGGAAAATAAGGGGGTTTTCAAGTGTTGGGGTTGGTTGTATATATACCCACCTCACTGGCAAGTATTTCTGAGTTACTTGTATATTCTTTTCCTTCTTTAGTGCTGAAATGTGTGGACTAATATGGTGAAGAGTTGGATAGTGCATTCTTCACTTATAACCTTTCACCCTTGCCTGTGTGGTCAGGTGTAGGAGTCTCATCCTGGACCAGGCTGCTGCTCTGTGGATTGTTTTTTTTATCAAAACAAGATCCAGGTCCAGAGTGGCAGCTCCTTCTCACCTACTCACCTGCTCTCCCTCATTAGGTCTGCATTTCTCATTGGTCCATCCTGCTGGTTTATGCTCTATAGGCAGCGGGACAAAAGGCAGAGAGAGTGGGAGAGATGTCAATGGTAGGTGAAGGCAAAATAAGAAAACAGAGGTTTGTTGGTGGAAACAGCTCCCATGGAAGTTATAAAATATAAGCCAAATATAAGTTTGGATGTAATGCAGGGTTAGGTTGTCCTTGGAGAGAGAGACTTCTAGATTTTCGTGTACATTGAAAAACAAATGTGCAAGGGAAGAGAAGAGTGTATCCTCTCTCTGCCCACCATGGAGGGAGCAAGCTGACTCTGATCTGCACATGCTCTTGGAGCTGGATCAAAGGCAGGGTACCTGATATTTCAGTCACAGAACCTCTCTTCTCACCAAAATGTCTCAAGTATCTTTTTCTCCCATCTGGCCCAGTGGGGTCAGGGAGGAACCATAGTGAATTGTTCCTTTTTCTTTCTTTAATTTGTTTTCTGTGCATTTTCAGCTCTCTTTTTGTCTGCTTTGTAGCCTGTCTAACCTCTTTCAATTTTGTCCTTGTCTGTCCATATTGGCCTCTTTTTTTCCATGCTTTTGGGTCATCTAGCAGTACAGTCATGATGTTTTTGGAATTAGATCTTTGCGCTCTGAAAGAATGGGCATTTTACAGTGTAGGTCTCTCATAGATTGAGCTTGGGTAACTTTCACGCCCTACACTTTAGGAAGCAAATCAGTCCCCCCAAAGATAAACCTGCCAGCCCAATGGTTAGAGGTCAGGGTGAAGCCAAAATGCCTCTGTGCTCTCATTCCCCAGAGAGCCTTTTCAACATACCCTGTACAACAGGACTGTCTTCAGCTCTGCTTCCAGGTACGAAAGGAAACAGAAAGGCAGAGAGCAGGAGAGAAAGGAGGTGAGAGGGAGAGAATGAAGATTTAAAGGAAAAGGTAGGAACACAGATACATTTCAAAAACTAAAACAGCGCCAGTAGCAGAAGGGATCTATCTTTGTATCCCAAAGCCAAGGGTTTTCTAACCTCAGTGGAGATCAGGGATGGGCTGTGCAGAATGTTTTGTGATGTTGCTTAAGCTGGTGTGTTACTTGGCAGCAGGTCTAAGATTTACTCAGATTTTAACTTACATTTAAATAAGAACGTTTGAAATAGGACTTAGAGAGTTTTAAGATGATTTTTAAAAAAATTTAATAAAGCTGTGTAGCTATGAAGGATTTTTTTAAAAATGAAATGTCAGTATATCCAAAATAGACAATCACATAAGAAACAGAAATAGCTAGGAAGAAGGTACAATTTATAAAAAAATAGGTAAGGAGTAGTCAGCTAATAAGTCTTACTCAAGAAGCTGTTATTAAACATTATAGCATTTAAAAAAATTTGGATTGTAGTTATAGTTGATGTTATCTGTTAAGCATTTCAGAGACATTTTTAAGCTTTTATCTATGGTTATTTGTGAAGTTGTGTTTTTAATTTTGAATGTAATTATGTCAAATAGTACTTATTTCTGTTTTTGTGACGTATTAGTTCACTGAACTTTGTCAGCAGTAAAGACTCTACTAAAAATTTACCGTAAATATTGCTAGAGGAGACTTTAAGGTTAAAAGTTAGACTAGAATTTGGGTTTTAATATCGACTCCCTCACTCTAGTTGTGAGGAAATCCTCGGAAATTTAATAGGCTCTTTAAATTTTTTGATTGTTAATCTGTAAACTGTGGTACTGTGGAACAAATTTATATTTTGCAGTATCTGGCACAAAGTAGATGATTTGATACATGGTAATTTACTTTGTAACTAAATCAGCAGATTTTACAAAGGCCCCAATTTTTTATAATCCTTTGTTGAAAGATCTTTATTTAAGAAATTCTAACACTATAAAACTTTTCAAAATAGAAACTGATAATATTTTAATATTGAACCCAGTAAAAGGATTCTATCTTTAAAGTTAATAACAGAGATACAGAAAACTTTTCATAAAAAGAGCCAGATAATAAATATTTTAGGTTTCGTAGGCAATACAGTGTCTCTCACACTATATAACTCTCTGCTATTATATTGTAAAATCATACATAGATAATAAGTAAATAAATGGGCTTGGCTGTGTTCCAATAAAACTTTATTTACAAAAACAGGCGGTGGGGCAGATTTGGCCTGTAGGCTTTTATTCGTCAACCCATGTTGCAGACTGCTCCCCTCCCTAAACAGTCATACGCTGTCCAGTTATATCCCCCAAATGTCTACAGGAAGAATAAGGTGTATGACAGGCTATCAACATGCCATTTAGAGTTACTTTTGCTCCTGACAATTAAAAGCATATGTACATTTATATATGTAGTATTTCAAACAAATTGTTAGACAATATTTTTTAATGAATTTTATCATTGGTTTTCCCAAATGAGATAATTTGTCTGCTTTAATGTTTTTCTACTTGAAAATATCTTTAAAACTGTATACTAGCTTTGTATCTTATACTACCCGTCTGACACATTCATACTACAAATACATAATGATTTTTGGAACAGTGTTGCAATGTTATTGTTGTCACTATTTCCAGAATATGTATGTGTATGTGTGTGTATACATACATCTATAAATATATACATATACATATTTATATATAGATATATATTTCAGAATATATATATTTAATATAATTTCCAGTGTGTATATATACATAATTTCATATATACATATCTATATGTATATATATATATGTATATGTGTATATATGTGTATGTGTATAGATATATAAAATGCTGGTGATCCAGGAAAAGTGCGTTTCATTTATGTATGTCTTTGATTGGTGTGTATGGCATTTTCCTTTCTTACCAGGTTACAGAAATACTGCATTACTTGAAACTATACTTCAGAGTCCTCTTAAACGTATTTTACTTCTGTTTGTCGAGATTTGAAGACTACACTTTAGTGCACCATAAACAATGTGTTTGAGTTTTCTGGCTGCTGTCTGGTTCCTGAAACTGCCAAGCTTAGCAGGATTGCACTGTGATGGTCATCACTTTGAATCTGAGATTTTACCTGTTTGAAAACCACATGGGTAGTGATAACGCATGACCTGCTTTTTATATAGGGCTGGAATCTGCCTTTCGATTATTTCAGTCTCCTGGGGCACCCCAGAATAATTCAGGGATCTCTTTCATACTCAGCCCTTAGTCGAGTTATTACAAATGTGCCAAGTCTTCTTTCTTTCTGCTAAGCATCTTCATTTTCTTAAATTACTCCATAGTGTCTGAGTTTTTAGGACTTTTTCTATCCCTGGATTCTCTGCATGATCTTTTCTAGTTAAATGTCTATTAACAAATTCACGTTGTGTGCTGTTTAGTATTTGCATTTGGATCCTTCTGTGTTCACATTACAGACCTATTCTTAGCTCATATAAAATTGCTATGGTAGATATTGTATTTTACTCATATGCTAAACTTTTTAAATATAATCTCAATATGTGACTTTACATTGGTCACTATTAAGTTTCATTTTACTTATTTGGCCATTTGTATTAGACCATCAGAAATGCATCTCATAAAATATTAGTTTAATGTGACGTTCCTTAAAAAAAACTCTGGTCAAAGACATTTGACAGATTATTTGTACCATATTCATGTCTTGCAGATTTTCAATGACCACTAGATAATCAAAATTTCTGAGAAGTCCTACACTTAGGAAACCAATTTAAACTTTATTTGTTCAACATTTTCCAAATTTACTTGACTATTGAATTATTTTTTGAGTAGTACTAGTGATATACAATAGAGCTGGTGCTCTACTTAATGTAATTTGTGAATCGCTAATGTAGTCTATTAGAACTATTTAACTCTGATTTGATTTTCTAGTAATATTAGCTGCTACTTCGAAATCTGTATAAAATCTAATAGAGGTGATACTAATCTTCATCCAAGATAGTGAAAAATAATTTTTAATCATATTTTACCTCAGTGTATTATCTACCCTCTGAATATTATTGTTCAACCAGAAATTATTCACCTACCTGACATATCATCTATTATATACTATATCATCTAATTCACAAAATTAGAATAAGAATATATTATCCTTGGTCTTAAAATCAGGTTATTTCTCCAATTTAAAAAAATCTAGTGTATAGCAAAGGTCACCTCTGTTGTACTTCATTGTGCTGTAAAATTTTTGAAACTGCAGAGTAGACAGTACTTTAGATTATATAGAATTAGTAGTATTTAACTCACAGTGGACATCAGAATAAACAGAACACATTATATTTTTCTTTTACATGAAATAACATAGTGCATGTATTTGTATTTCATTTTGTATAAACTCAGAACTCATGCATAAGGAGCGACTATTCTACCTGATGGAAGATCTTATTTGAAATTCTACTAGATTTTATAGTTTTGTCAAAAAATCTGACAGCAGTGATGATTTCTTCAGAAGTGTAAATGATACAAATTAGTCCATATTGAAAGATTTTCTGTGTTTGCTAGGATTTCCACAGTGAAATATTTCTTCAAAAAAATGAAATAGGGAGATCTGAATTTCTTTCTTTAGTCTGTATAAAAATTTGAATAAATAATAACTTCACAACTTGAAGCTGTTCTAAGTAAAATAATAAGCTTATGTAAAATCTAAGCTCTAAATGACATTTCACTATTAATTATACCATCTGCAAAGAAAGAAATACAAATACAAACCATTAAATGTTGGAAATGTCATTAGTAGGAAGATACATGAGTGCCATAAGTTTATAATTTTTCACCTGCAAATATGACTTGTACTTAATGAATGTGATGTATTCGTATTCTTTGTGAATTGTATTAAAATGCCAATAAAATGAGTATATACCTAAGTCAGTGTAAACTAAGTATCTAAAACTAGAAGTAGTTTATAACAGCTACTCTTAATCACTTTTTTTTTGGTCAAGCTGTTACTCTTCAGTTTATATTGCTACTTTTGGCACTATAAACAGTATAGTGTTCTAATCCTTCATCCTGTCACTTCCTGAAGTGCTTGTATCCTATTACTGCCTACTCATATTTTCAATCCCATATGTGTTAAGCCTGTAGTGATACCTCGGACTAGAGTTTAAATTGACACTAGAGATTGATTTTTTTTTTTTTGCATTTTATGGAATAATTAAAGTAGAGAAAAAGATATTTTTTCAGAATAGAGGTGTGAAATCTCTAGAGCTCTCTCAGGGGTGGCATTCTAAATATCTTGAGACTGAAGTGCCCGGCCCACTATGGCCACTGAGTTCCCAGTCATAAGTGGTCTTTAATGGGGTCCTATGTTAAGAGTGAACAGAGGCAATAAGATGAGTCTTCCATATGCTGTCTCCTGAAGTGGCTACACACATGAAAAAGCTGTAGTTCTTGGTCTTTAGGAGTTCATCATTTTTTCTTGGGACTTAATCAGCTCTTATTGGCTACAAGTGACAAGGTAAGTAATTTATGTACCTTTATAAGCTTTCGTTTCTCTAATTTGGATAAGTTAGATGATAATACATGCTTACTTTTTTTTTTTTTGTATGATGGACCTATATATGCTATGAGGCTTTTTCTCCTCTTCTTTAAAAAAAAAATAAATAAAATAAACTCATGTTATTTGTCATTAAAAAATGACTGTCATTCCCAGTGCTTCCTACGACCTGTACGATAATCTTGCTTTTATTCCTGTCCTGTGATTCAAAGCGTTAAGTCGTTCAATCACTTATCACCAATTTAATATTCTTTTTACACACGCACATGCACCATTCTGTAATACATCTGCTTTTCTAGAAACACAGATTATTAGAATAATGTTATAGGTATACAGAAATATTTAAAAAGAAATAATATCCTTTTCCTGGGGATTTAAAGCTTTTAAATACTCTGTATTTTAAAAAACTCAAACATTAAAATGTATTTGGGTAACATTCAAGGAGTTTTTCCTTCTAAATATGGTACTGTGTTAGGGCTGGAAAGTTACTGAAAGCAGAGTCTTTAAAATAGCTATTTGCTGCCATTGGTGGTAGGTAGAGTATTCCATCGCAGAAGGAAGCTCCACCACTTAGCTATTTTTTCTTAGCCGCAGTCCTTTCAGTCCAATTGTCTGCCTATCATTAATAAATCTAGTCTAGTTGGAGGCTTCATTTGAATACTGTATTAGATAGAATAATATAATAGCTAAAATTTACAGAGTTCTTTATAAGTCAAGCACTGTGCTAAATGCACTGTTCTTTTGACATTTGGTGCCGATGAAAGTTCTGTGGTTAAAATTCAGTCTTCTAATTGCTTTTTAACTCAAGCATATTTCTGTGGAAATCTGATTGGTAAGAAACATTTCAAAGTAAAATATATACTACAATAGCCATTTGCAAATCAAAAGGCATAAAAGAAATCCACAAATGTAACTGGGGAATTTTATTTGACCTTATTATTATAAGCTAGTATATTAAAATGCACACAGATCAATTAGTTTATGAAGGTGTTTCTCTTTTTAAAGTTCATTCATATCCCAAAGGATTGTATCTTTATATTTATCATGTAGCTGGTTATGTAAAATATTTCTAAATATTTTAAATGCTTTATACAAAAAAATAAATAAATACTTTATCTAATTACTATGCAAAGTGCACAGTTTGGACCAGCAGCATCTGCATGTTGTTGGTGAGGTCCCACACAAACCCATGGAACCGGATATGCATTTTAACAAAACCCCAGCTTGTTCATACATTTGACAAATACTGTTTACTTTTAAAATTTAAGTGTGTTAAAAACTTCTATTATTATAAAGTCATAGAAAAGTATCATACAGAGTGTTAATATAAATATGTAAAGCATTAAACTTTAAATCAATGCTGTTTTGAAACATTTTAAAAATTGATTTATGTTGTGCATTTACACCTTACAATGTCTAGAATATATCTAGAATCACATGTTATGTAGAGATTTTAAATTATTTTATGCACTATTAACAGAATGAATGAGAAAAATTGAGGCAAATTTAAGAAGAGCACTACCTTGCTGCTTAAACTTTGTTGTACCACAAGGGGGTGCTGATGCTTTTGATTTGCAATATTGAAATTTTACATCTAGATAAAATTAAATTTTCAAAAAGAATGAATATATGTAATATATAAGTAGACCCTATATAAGACAAAATTGTTTAGGTTATTAAAATGGAAACCTAGGTTGTAAATTAAATTTGTTTTACAAGTTTCTTTTATGTTAAAAAATTGACTTAAAAAACTCACTTCATTTTATGTTCATTTCTGAAATTTTTGCAAAGTTTAAAAAAAATATTTATCATAAAAACTTTGAAAAAATGTGCTGAAATATGCACAGTGGCTGTCTCATGAGATTAGCCTGATAGGAGATTGCTTTTGTGTATTTTTCTATTTTATTTTCTACCATGGTCATGAGAGACTGCATTTATAACCAGTTCTCCCCTCTCCTTGCCCCCCGCCCCCAAAATAAGGAAGGTAAGGAGAGAAGGAGGGCATGGGGGAGTGGGGATGGATGGAGGGATGGAGGATGGAGGGATGGAAGGAGGAAGGAAAAGAGAAGGAGAGAGGATGGAAAAAAAGTAGTTTGACTGATCCAGTACCAATTTGCCAAGATATTTTGTAGCTAATACTCAAACTTTGCTTGAGACTTACAAATGATTTCATTGTACTTAGGACAAGAGAAATGAAGCTTTTGAAATGTTTTGAATAGGATTCAATAATATTTACAATGTCTAGATACCCCCTGAACTTTCCTGTCTTCATGTGGTACATACTAAGCTACAGAGAAAGTAATGTGACTTCATTTGGGGTTCCTGCTTAAATCAGTGCAATAGATGTTCTTTCAACAGAAACTTCTTTTTGAGTGAGATTAAGCCTGAACCAGTATGAATGCATTTCCCCAGCAGGATACACTCTTTTAGATCAGGGGGGCACCTTGATGTTGTTGCCCTATGAAATCTAGAAGGAACTCAATGGCCTAGAGAAGTAGGTTTCTAAGAGGCTTCAATAATGTGCTAATAAGTAATTTAGCCCCAGGAGCCATAGCAAAATATTTAGTGAAAAATTTCATTATAGATAAAATATAAGTAAATGGATATCTATTCTCTAATACTGATCTACAGTCTGAAGAAGAATTAACTAGTTATCTGGTTTTGCCTTGGTTTGCTATCATTTTGCCACTAGTATATAAAACATACTTGAATACATATTACTAATGTATTTAAATTCCATGAAGTTGCATTTCTAATCAAAATTTGATCTATTGCCCTTTTAATTTTGGCAGAAGATCTTGCTTAGAAGAAAAAATACTGTATTGTTCAAAAGTAAAATCAACTGATCACAATTTCTCAACATGCTGCTTTTACTTTGCTAATCTGGAGTATTTGCTGGTCTAGGTCCCCAGTTATGTAACATGTAAAATAATGAAACCTGTTTCTTTGTTAGAGAGTAGAGGTCCTTAGATGCTCATAAGGCATAAACCTCCCTCACTAAAAGAACTCATCACAAGTCTTCCAAAATGGTGCCCCAAATAATATTTTTTTAAATGTTCAAATGAGAATCAAGGAGTAACATGTATATAGTTGGTTAGTGTTCCAGACTCTGCCCCTCTGAGTTCTTGTCCCCTTAAAGTTCTGGGACTTTGTTATGATATTAGCTGTGTGCATTGTCCTGCTGCTCACAGATGCAGAAACTGCTTTGTCCTCGTTCATCTTGACATAAGTGACAGAATTCTTAAACAATTTTTATCAAATTATATAGGAACAAAAAAATTGAAATAATTGATAAAAGAATTTAAAAGTTTACTTTTTCAAAGCAACTTAAAAAAAAAATATTTTTTTAGGTGCAGCAACCCTTGGTTGACCTCACAGATTGCAAGGACCTTGTCATCTTACAATTCCTTATTTTTTTTAATTTTACTCCTACAGCACCTGGTTTTCCTAGGCGGTCTCCCATCCAAGTACTAACCAGGCCCGACCCTACTTAGCTTTCGGGATCAGACAGGATCGTGCTTGTTCAGGGTGGCATGGCTATGGACACATCTTTATTCTTAAAGATGCAAATATAAAGACTGAACAGGTATACTTAGACCTAACTTATAAAGAAACATTAGTTTCAAATAACATAATATAAAAAAATTACTTTTTAAATGGCTGCTCATAAGGGTATTATAATGTTAATTCATAGTGCTACAGACACTGAAACAAAAATATAATGAATGAATGGAAAGAGTTGATAAATATAGTGAGAGAGGATTATCCAGTTCCAGAACTATAAAGAATACCTTGCATAAAATCCCTGTAGACCAAGAGCTTATTTTTTCTTAAATAGTAAAAAAGAATATCAGAGTGTTAAGGGATATTGGAAATCACCCAAGCCCTGTCTTTTAAACTTATAAAAAGAAAAAAAATGAAAAGGAGAGGAAGAGGAAGAGGGAAAGAAGAAAGGAAAGAAGAGAGAGAGGACGGAAGGAGGGAAGGAAGCAGATCTGAAGTGCTTATATGATTCGTTAATAGTTTATTTATATTGTATTATGTTAATGTGTGATCATGAGACTTGGGATTTTTACTTATTTAATTGGAAGTTAATTTTATAAAAACCAGGTGATTGTATAATAAATGCTATCAATGTAGTTCTAATATTATACTATGGCTTGATCAGGTTGATTCAAGTTCAAGACATGTTCTTGCTTTAATATTTAAATTGCAGAAGAGGACAGAAGTTATGATAATGTGAAGTAATAAAAAATTTGAGGTACTAGCTAACATCTACCAAATATAATCATTAAATAATACTAATAAATCATGAGAAGATAGGCTTAATTATTGCTGAGAAAATGAGAAATTAAAGAATTTGTATCAAAGTAATTTATTTCACATAAAATACACATTCTTCAGAGATAACTTTTCTTGTGAATAACAAAGAGATACTGATTGTTCTGGCAATGGCATTGCCTGCTCTCCAAGTTTCACAGTGTTGAGATCAGAAAGTAAATCTTTTTCGACTCTGAATTCTCAATGTCTAGAACATGTTTAGGACCTAGTCAAGGTCCAGTGCAGAAACCCCTGATTTAATACAGGGATTAAGTACTAACAGAACTATTGGAAAGGATGGAGCAAAAGTCAGAGTTTTAGGTTTTCTGAATTTTGCTGCTATTATTGCAACTCAGAGTTCCTGAAGCAGCTGCTACCATCCGGAGATGAAGGAGCTTTGGAAAACTATTGCAAAGTCAGGACTGTCCTCCAGTCCCAAAGCTGCGCACCCACAGTGGAGGCCAGCCCTGGAGGCCTGTCATCACAAAAAGCCACAATGCTGAAGTGCATTTGTCAGGCATTACTGCTGCCGGAGGGAAATTGTTCTTGTCACCCTCCTGTCTTCTGAATTTCTTGCTAGTGCATCTTCTTGGCAGAACCAAATTGCATCTAGAATCCTAGCTGCAAGAGAATCTCACAGAAGTCCTTCTCAGTCTTCCAACTCCTGTGAATCTTGAAAAGGCACATAAAAGAGCAGCAAGGAGTACTGAGCAGAAATAGACAATGGTGAAAACGTGTAGGAGAAAAGGAATAATTTGCAGTAAGGAAAATAGTACACAGATGCCTGCCATGCATGAGAAACTGTAAAGGCCTTAAGTTATTTAATATATTCAACAACTTGCAAGCTAACTAACATCATTTATACTGATTCTTAGAGTATTTAAGTAACTTGTTCAAATTCACATAACAAATAAATAATTGAGTAAATATTTAATATTTGAACCCAGTTTTCTCTGAATCAGAAATTTATTCCTATTCATTATATATTGTTAACCTCAGTGAACTCTTCATATAAATGACCTAGATATATTTAAATTATTACCCATTTCCAAGTTCCCACAGTGATAATTTTCAATACATTAATCCAATTTTATTTCTTTACAAGGCAATAAGTCACACGTATAAATGATACTTAACAAAAGTCTAAATCTGTACTCTTATGCAATCAACAGCTGTAATGAACTTTGTAGTTTGTAACTAATGATACTTAAAGAATCTAAGATTATAAATGATTTCCTTATCAAGTTAGAATAAATTCACTGTTTTCCTAAAACAGCATCCATTTTCTCACTTCCATTTCAGTTTACATTCTTGAGAGGTAGAGATGAAATGGACATCTGGGAAATCCTACATAACATTCTATTATTTATTTAACCAATCTCACACTCATTGTGAGTGGCTTTTACTGACAGTTATGAGTCTTAAAGCATGTTACTTAAAACTAAGTAAAAACTTTTCAGAAACTTCTGGATATACCTACAGAAGTGTATCATCTATGTGAATGTGATCTGTCATATGAAGGTAATATTTTTGTACTGGAAGGGACATGCTTGAAGATTGCTGATGTAAAATACTGAGGACAACTTTTTCTAGCTGTGGATTCATAGACGATCACTTGGTGCATTAATTCTTTTTATTCAACAAATATTTGTTATATGCCTACTATTTGTAATGCATTACATAGGCAGAATTAGGAAATCTCTCTCTAATTTTTAAGTGGTATCAAAGACCAATTAGATCTACTCCATTTTGCTCCCTGAACTCACTTGAGATTGTGCCAGAAGCCCTCCATCCTGACTGAATTCTCTAAGAAAAAGAGAGGTTAGATGGAACCTGATCATAGAATCACAGCAAACAGGAGAGCCGAGCAAAACAGTGTTCATGTGGGTTTCCGTTCTCCTCAGGAGGTATTTTATCCCACCAACAGAGATGTATATATCTTTCTATAGAAATTCTACTTATGTGCATATAAATAAATATACATGTCCATGTCTTCAGTATCCAATCTGTCAAGCACCAAATACACAGAAAGAGCAAATGCATCACAAAGAGAACAGCTGGGAGTCATTACTCAGAAGCATGGTCAAGATCAAGGTGAAAAATTCGGCAGGTGGACTGTTCTCTCTGACAAAGTACTCCAGAAACATTGCTTAAAACTTAGCTCTTAATATAAATCATGACTGTAACTTCCTTTGGTCTTTCTTTTTCTTCCTTCCTTCCTTCCTTCCTTCCTTCCTTCCTTCCTTCCTTCCTTCCTTCCTTCCTTCCTTCCTTCCTTCCTTTCTCTCTCTCTCTCTCTCTCTCTCTCTCTCTCTCTCTCTCTCTCTCTCTCTCTCTCTCTCGTCCTTATGGCTTAAAAATAGATTCAGTGTAATAAAAATAATAAACATGAATTGATTTGTGATGGGACTTAAAGAATTTCATAAAGAACATAGAATTAGAACCCTTTTTCCTCAACCTCTGCAGTTAATTAACATACCAACATCATTTTTTTTTTTAAGTAGTGATGTGGAAACAGGACTAGATGAAATAGAATTCTTGGAATCTAATGCAGATTTGTCACTGTGTACGCTTGGGAGGATGCTTACTCTCTAGACCTCAAATATTAGGACATCTGAACTAAGTTCCTTTTAAATTACAAAATTCTGTCTTTGAGCTTGATGATCAGTGTTGGGCTGCAGGTGGGAACTTGAAAGCTAAGATGTGAACTTAGATTGCCCTTAAGATGCTTACAGTTTGATTTATTGAGGAAAATGTGGAAAAAATAGCACTGTGGTGAGTAGATCTGCAGAACAGAGAAAGAAAACCACCATGTTTAGTAGTGATGGTCCAGTGGAAAAAAGCTTTAAAAGGTGGGGAGGAATTTTATGGGGTAATTTGTGGATTTTGTTTGATCAGAAATGGGATAAAAAGTATTTTCAGTATATGATTAAACAAAAAACTGTATTGCCTTATTGGATAAAAGGTATATATTAGGTAAATATTGAGATAGTCATGCAGTTGTTTGTATTTTGTTTTGTATTAGTTATCTATCATGGTGTAACAATTATCCTAAAACCTAGTGGCTTCAAACAATGAACATTTATTATCTCACAGTTTTAATGGGTCAGGAATTTGGGATCAGATTAGCTGGTTGCTTTTGGCTTAGAGTCTCTTCTGAGGTTATAGTTAGGATGTCAGCCAGAGCTGACAGGAGGCAGGACTGGGATATCTGCTTCGAAGGAGGCTCACACACATGACTGTTGGTAGAAGGCCTCAGTTTCTCATCATATAGACCTGTCCATAAAGCTGCTGAAGTGTCTTCATGACATGGTACTTACTAGCCCCAGAGTGAGCAAGCCAGGAAGAGAGAGAGAGAGAGAGAGAGAGAGAGAGAGAGAGAGAGAGAGAGAGAGAGAGAGAGAGAGAGAGAGAGAGAGAGAGAGAGAGAGAGAGAGAGAGAGAGAGAGAGAGAGAGAGGCCGGCCCACGGAAGCAGGAGCCACAATGCCTTTTATGAGCTGACCTCAGAAGTGACGTACCATCACTCCTGCAGTATTCTGTTCATCACCTGGTCCAACCTGAAATACTGCAGGAAGGGACAGAGTGTGAAGACCAGGAGACAGGCTCATTGGGGAGCATCTTGGAGGCTGGTTCCACAAGTAGTAGAACAAAATACAGTACTAAGAACTGAAGACAGATGAGATTTTGATTCTAAGTATGTATGTACATATTTAAATATATATAAAGGAGAGGAAATATTTGTATAGAGAAAGACATTTAACATGTCCTTCATTATACCTTTTATTATTTGCTGAGAAGAATGGAAACTATTACAGTTTAAAAATAAATCTTAAACAGATGGAATATCATTGAAATGGGCTACAATTTGACCAATTTAGGCATAAGTCCAAAAATTAAGTACTTTAAACATGGAAAGATATGAAATATTTCTGAAAAACTACGAAGTCTTTCGGAGCCAAGAAGCCTTAACGTTTCTTTCTTTTCACTATATTACATTAATGTTCACTTTCATAGTCTAGGTTGTTGTAGCTCATTCGTTATCTTAAGACTTTTTTTCAGAAGTTTTGATGATTTATAAGGCATAAATACAATGCATTTTAAGTTTCTATTTGAACAGCAAATATGAGATTCTTCTATCCACTTTGAAGTCAGTGGACCCCCCCCCCACCCCATGATTTTGCACAGTTGACAATATGCACAGGAATAATTTCTTAGTATGTAAGCAATTCTGTATTGCTTGCCTTTTTGCCATGAGCTTTTAGCTTATAGGTTAGAGTATAGGAATGGTCAGACTAAAGTTGTATTGTTTAATTCAGCATGCAGTACTCATTTCAAAGTACACACGCTGTTCCAAATGAGCTGTAGATATTAGTCCATGCAACAGAGTCTTATAAGTCTTCGTGAATTTGAAGGACTATCATGTGGAAAAATAGTCTCATTTCACATGGCACTTAACAATTTACAAGGGTGGAGTTAGGGCTAATAACAGTCGCCGATGACTGATTCCAGCCCTGAGATAAGAAGTACTTCTGAAACTTAGTGCTCTCTAACAATACGAGGCCAGAAGCCAGCAACTTTTTGTGCAAAGGACCAGATGATAAATATTTTAGACTTTGCAGACCATATGGTATCAGTCGGCACTCTTCAACCCTGCTGTTTAGTGCAGGGCCACTGTAGACAACATGTAAATTAAGGTGTTAACTATGAATGACTATGATTGTGTCGACTTTACTTGCACTCTAGACAGCAAATTAAATTTGAACTAACCTAATTCACAAGACTATATACTACAAGTGGCCAAACGCAAACAAATAGGTTATCAATCACATTGACCACAGATTTTGAGGATGAACTAGAGAACATTACTTGAGTTTACTTCAAAATCAAGGGCAGTGTGACAGAAGCTACCCATCCCGCTGTTCTCTTTATCCATAAATGCAATCCTCTTTCACATGTCATTGTATATTATCTCTCTCCTATTTAGGCAGAGATATCTATATTTATACTAGGGAGGTGTAAGATTGATATAGTGGGAATACAGAAAAAGAAAGGAAGGAAGGAAAGGAGAAGGAAGGAAGAAGAAAGAAAGAAAGGAAGGAAGGAAGGAAGAAAGGAAGGAAGGAAGGAAGGAAGGAAGGAAGGAAGGAAGGAAAGGAAGGAAGGAAGAAAAAAAGAGGGTGGGGGAAAGAAAGAGGGAAGGAAGGAAGAAGCACAATCTTTAAATATAGACTACAATTTTTCAATTTCTCAGAAACAATTTTATAAAAAAAGAGTTTCTTATTCCCTTTTGTTTTCATTAACCTGAAGAGCTTGGCCTTTTAAGCAGGTCATGGAGTTTACTCTAAAGCCAAGATCGTGAGAACTGAAGATGCTAATTAAAGGAGGTTCTCATTGCACAGGAACAGGAGGAAAATCCAAACAAATCTGACAGAAGAGGACAGTGGAAAGTAGAAGAAAACAGGTAGATGAGAGCCCTAATTCATATCCTTTCTTAAAGCCAACTTCAAGTGATTGAAATCATTAAATTAATAAAGTTGGAATCAATGAAATTACTAAGATATCCAACTACATATGAAAACCCCCAAGGATTTGGGCCCAAGTATCTATAATCAAGACAAAGTTCCAGGCCTTTAGAGATGCCCAGCCCTTAGCTCAGAGCTTTATCCAGTGTGATATGAGAGCAGGAAGGCTCCACTGGCAGAAGGCAGTGTCTAATGATGGATCTGAGGCAGCTCCCACTTTCCATAGCCTGCAGTATTTCCATGCTCCCAGAGATGGGCCTTGCACCAGTTAAGGCAGCTGAAGGACTCATAGAAGCTGGTGTTAGAATGAGATACTCTAATGTGTGGGGACTCTCAGTGGCGTTAGGGGACACCAGCATCACGTTCTCAAAAGCCCAGTGTGATCCATCTCACCACCAAGGACACCAGGGACTCGAGGCCAGGATCAGACCAGGCACACTGTAGGAGAAACCCCTGAGAAAATGCTACTTGGACTTGAGGCCTCTCCCTCTGTTGCTGACACAAGGTCATGAGGTCATGCAAGGTCCCAAGGTCATGCAAGGTCCCTTGTATACCCTGTTAGCATCTTGGAATAATCGAGGGGGGGAAGAAATATCTGATCAACTGACATTTAATGTGAAAGAGTCGAAGTCTTTAAGAGAAAACCACTGAACTGAAAATCCTTCAATTCCTTTATCTGACAAAATAATGTTACTGATGATTTCTTTGCTTTTTTCTGTTAGCAAGTGGGATAGAGACCTTGAGAAGAAGACTAGATATAAAATAAAGAAGCTACATTTTCTTAGCACATTTGGACATAGCAAATAAAATTTTAACCATCCATCAAGATTAAGCATTCCTGAAAAAAAATCACACTGTTGCTTTAATGATAACTCTGAGCCGCAGCACACTGATAAAATAAATGGTATTGATTTCACCCCCACAGTGAGGGTGGACGGGGAAAAAGAAATACTTCAATGTGCCTAATACTTCATGATTAATAGCTTTGGTGGGAGACAAGCTAAGCTATAGGCTAATTTGACGTATTTTTCCCTGCACATTGTAATGTGTCAGCACAGACAACCCAGAGTTGACTAATGTGTATATCTCATTAGTCATAGATAATACCTGTCGTGAGGAGATACTGTTTTACCAGCAGTAGTGCTGGGCACACCATCAAGTGCTCTTACCTGTATGTGTTCGTGTCATTCCCACGAACATTATTACTTGCATTTCTCAGATGAATAAAGTATAGTTTAGAGAACTTAAGAATTTAGATGAACTTCCCATGATCAGGCCGTTACTAAAGGCTGGCCCCAGGAGCTTTGTCATGTCATGTCTGAGAACTCTGTCATGAGGAAGTTTTTTTGTTCTTAAATTGAAATGTATGTAAATATGCCCAGGGTGAGGTTACTGTTAAAAAAAAAAAAAAAAGAAAGAAAGAAAAAAAAAAGAATCTTTCTAAGAAGTAAATAATCCCTTCCTGACTTACCTTTTCTTTTCTTCTCTTTTTTTAACTTGTAAGTATATAAATTTGGTTGTGGATCATATGCCCCAGTTCATATCTCGTTCTTCTGTGGGTCTCTGCAGAGTCCCTCTCCATTTGTTGTGTGGTTATTTCTTTCCTTTCATCCTCTGTATTTTCTCTCTTGACATTCTCCACATAGGTGTTCACAGTAATGTATTTCAACTTTTTAAAAATATAATGAACTACTTTGTTTCACAAAAAAGTTTTTAGGTGGTTTGATTAGAATTGCATTTGATCTGTAGATCAATGTAGTGTAGTTCTCTATTTGACTCTTACAACTTTTAATTTGTTTTCATGTGTTTCTCCACAAAGGTCTGAGATTTCTTCATTAGGTTAATTTCTGGATAAAGTATTGTTTTGATTTTCACTGTGGTTGTGTCTTATTTTCTAAAATTTAATTGGTCATAGCTCACAAATGGGAGTAGTTTTGAATTTTAAAGGTTCATCTTTTATCCTATAAACCTGCTGAAATCTCTCTGTGTTTTAAATCTGTTAGGCTTTCTCTGTAGCTTATTAAATGCATAATTGCACTTTTATCTCTTCTTTTCTAATTCTACATCACTGGTTATTTTTTCTGTTTTCTTTCGTATGTCAAACATTAGCAATTAGGTGCGTATCCTTGTCTTGTCCCCGTTCTTAAAGGGAATGCATCTGAATTATCTTTTAAATGTAATGTTTGCTGTAAGTTTTTGGCATCTAACCTTTATCAAGTTACAAATTCCTTTTCTGTTGTTATTTTTTCCTGAGAGTTGTTAATCAGAAATATTTGTTCAATATTGTTAAATGCTGTCATGTCTGTTTTATCAATATTTCATTTTCCCCCAATAGTCCATTAGTCCAAAAATTTCAGTTATACTGAAATTTTGAAATGGAAACATATTTCATCCTGTCTTTATTATTGTCTTAGTAGTGTTATAATCCACTGACTCATATTTAGCATTTTTATATCTGTCTTTTGTGTGTGTGAAATTTAGCTTATAAATTTTGACACTGTCCTTATGTGTTAGTCTTTAAAAATAGTTTGGACTATTTTATTTTTGGACTAGTTTCTTTTTCTTTTTCTGACAAAATTCCGTAATGTAGACTTTAGTTCCAATAAAATCTGGTGGAACCACCAGTAAAACTTTCTTAGCCTGAGGGGGTTTTATTTTCACTTGATTGGAGGGAGATATTTTTTATATATTATTTTTTAATCTCTTTAGTACTTATTAGTCTAGTAAATTTTTTTCCTTATAACAATTTTATTTCTAAAAGTCAAGAGTAGTATATAGTTGCTTATAAAACTTATTTCTATATTTCCATTTTGTATGTTGTTCATTTGCAATGTTTCTCTAATTTTTTTTTGTCTTGTCAAAGATTTATCTACCTTATTAGTCTTTTAAAGGAGTATCTTTTAGTTTTTATGTCTCTTTTTTGTTATTTATTTGTTTTCTATTATGTTGATTTATGACCTAAACTTTATTATTTTATTTCTTCTAATATTCTCAGCTTTATTTTTTTGTAATGTTATGAGATTCAGTTCTTTCTTGTTTCTTAATAAGCATATTCAACTCTCTAATATTTCTTAAGTGCCAATTTAGTTGTATCACACAAATTTTGACATATAATGTCTTCATTTTAATTTAGTTTTAACTATTATTTAATTTCACTAAATGTTCTTTCCAAGCAAAGATTAATTAATAGTGATTCATTAGGATTATAAACATAAGAGTTTTTTCTTTTAGGTATCCTTTTTTAGGGCACAGTCTCAATGTTTATTTACTGGTGTTTTTTGAATGTCTTGTGCCCATGAAAGATTTTTTAGAATTTTAAATGTGCCTATTCTCTGCTCGAGAGTGTTCTCTATACCTATATTTTGAAAATAGTAAATAGCTTTTAAATATTCTGTTATTTGTACTCTTGACATATCAATGTCTGCATTTATCTATCTTTTGCTCTAATTCTGTCAGATGTTGCTTTACATCTTTAAGAGGATGTTGGATTCAGATAAGGGGAT
Organism: Macroglossus sobrinus; assembly: GCA_004027375.1. Classification (NCBI taxonomy): domain Eukaryota; kingdom Metazoa; phylum Chordata; class Mammalia; order Chiroptera; family Pteropodidae; genus Macroglossus; species Macroglossus sobrinus. Next base: position 158,629 of record PVKZ01001663.1, on the reverse strand, counting down.
GATGATTATGTCTCTTGATCTATTGCTCACTCTAATTAAAATATGATTCCCTTTTTCTATTACAAAGATTTTCAACATTAAATTCTTTTTTATTTAAAATTTTAAAATGGGTACTCTAGAATTCATTGTTTATATCTTCATGGTTTATTATTTTCATATCTTTATGTTTTACCTTCCTGCACTTTTTTTTATATTTTATATTTTTTATATTTATCCATTATAATTCTGAATCTTTTCAAAATTCACCCCAAGAATCCTGGTTTTAAGCAGTGAACAGACCCATGTACCTTCATTGAGTTACTTTTCCATCAAAAAATATTTCTGCTGTCTTGTTTTCAATTTTGTTGATCATTTTTTTTCTCTTTGTTTATAACCTTTAATAGGATAGATCAGTTTTAATCCTGGTTGTTGAAAATTTATATGTTCTATTTTTACCTTTTGGTGTTTTCCCTATTTTATTAACATTAATGCATATTTTTTAGCTTTCTTTACCAATTTTTACTATTTTTACAATTGTAATTTTAATTGTAATTGTAATTGTAATTGTAATTTTAACAATTGTAATTTTTACAATTGTTAGCCTCTTTTCACTTCTCTCTGAGCTTCCAGCTTTACTCATTGGCTGGTTTCATCTACATTTTTTTTTTAGTTCTTGACTTTTTCACTTATAACTTTTTTATTTGTTTACAATAATGAACTTTTCTAAGCGATTAATTTATAATCACTGCTCAAATATTTTTAGCATACTCTTTGATTCATTTCTCTAATTATAGTGTATTTTTCTCTAACAACTCTTTCAAAGAAGATCTTCATATGATAAATTATAAGGACTGTATGTCTGAAAATATCACTTAAATAATTTTGCCCTTACATTAAATCAATGATAGATAAAAATTCTAGTTTGAAATGTTTTTTTTCCAGAAATCTGTAAATATTATTAATATTGAGAATTCTGATGCTATGTCAATTTTTTTCTTTTGTCTCTCAAAGCTCTTAGAATTTACTTTGTCCTTAGGATTGTTATATTTTTCTATTATGTTCCTATAGTGTATCTTTTTTTTATAAATCATTTGAATCTGAGGTTTTACATGTTCAAGAAAAATTTCAGGCAGTATTTCTTCAAATATTGACTCTTTTCTATATTGTTTTTTCTTCAACTAAGACTTTCACTTTATAGAAACTGATACCTCTGTTTATATTCTCCATATGTCTTAATATTTTCTTATTCTTTTCATCTTTTTATCCCTTCCTGAAACATTCTGGCAGAGATCCTTAAAATTGTTTCCAGAATACTAATTGAGTCTTTGCTTGTATCTGTGTTTGTATTTAACAAATTTAGTTGATTTTTCCAATGCTACATGCTTTGTTATTGTATCCAGTAACTTCAGATAGTCTTGTTTCTTATAACTACTAGTTTTTAGTATATGTTTCCAATATCTTCCTTTATCTCTCTGTGGACCTTCATTATGTTCTTTATGAATGTTCTTTTTTGGCCTTTTCATTTTACTTACTTTGGTATAGTTTGTGCTTTCTTTTTATTGTACTTATACCCCTTGAATGCTGTAAGAATTCTTTCTGTGAGTAAATATTCCTTTGGCTTATTTGACTGACACCTAGGCACAGTGGGAAAAGCCCAGTTCCCATATCCAAGTAAATTTTGGGAATTGGGGATGGAGGGATAACTTTGGTGCTGCAATATGAGCTCAGCTGCTACCTTCATTAGATAATCATATTCCTTACATACTTCATTTTCCAGGACTTCTTTCATCTTATATTTAAAAATCATGGCCTTACTCTAAATATTTACTTTTAGTCATTGATATACACGCTCTTAAAATGCGGACATGGGTGTCAAACACTATGAAGGGTCAGAGATTTTATCCTACTTTCAAACCAATACGTAGTTTGCTGCAGTTTTGTGGATGCTGGCAGAAGACATGACACACCTGTATTAGAGGTAAAGGCCAGTTTATTACTCATAACAATAGCAGCAGCCAGAGTGTCAGCATTTTGTTATGCTGACTCTTCATACTCAAATTCCCACAGGTGATATGATGAGACCAGGTAACACCTGCACACGTGTGGACTGTGCACAGGAAATTAACCTAAGCCTTGGCAGTGCTAGTCTTTTTAATGGGCGGCAAGCAAACCTGCCCAGCTTTTGTGTTGGAGGGAAACACCATCTCTAAACAATCCTGCCTTCTACTCTCTATGTGCCAAGCCTTTTTTACCATTAATGTCCTTGAAAAGATAATTGAGAACAAAAGGCCGTCGAGGCATCCAGAAAAACACAATTGTTTCTGAACATGGGTGATCACAATTCAAAGAATTTCCCAAAGTATGTATGGTTATAGATCCTTAATGTACATATAGTTTCTCTGAATCATTTAAACATTTATAGTAATTTCTACTTCATAGCTGAATGTTGAAATTTGATTCCTTCACTTTTAAGTAAAATAACGCTTCACAGTCATATGGCTTATTGGAAACACGCACCCTCAAAGCCACGTTTCACTTGGAGGCGAGAAGTTTATGATTTTACTGCAGAATCTTAAGTAGACCACTGTCCTCCTCAAAAATGTACCATATGCCTATTACATTAAAACTCCGGAAAACTCAGTCATTGTCCAAAAAGCTGAACACAGAAGTCTGAATCCTGTCAAAGAGAATTTTGCTTTTTAAAAGGTGCAAAACGCAAAGGAAAATCAGAGGGAAGCTCTCAGGTTAGAAGTCTGACCTCAGAACATAGAGGATTTCAGATGAATCTACTTTTGTGAGTATGCTCCTGAGGCCAGAGCACCCCCATGGAACAGGGAATCAGGGTGACTCAGAGAAGCATGTGGCAGTTGAGTGGCAGGTGACTAGTGTCTCAAATGTGAGAGTAGGTCCTGTGTACACTCTCATATGGTCTGCAGATTGGCTTTCTGACTGTATTCTAATAACTGAATTTTTTTATGTGTATGAAATAACAAGATGTTTATTTTACAATGATTTTGTAGAGAATCTTCAACCTTTTAAAGGACCTCATCCATATGCTTTAGAAGAGTGCTTGCATTATAAGGGCATGAACTTTACATTGAAAACTCATCTGTCTATTTTTCTAAGTAAAAGTCCTGGGAAATCAGAGGAACTTAAATAAATTCATCCTGCAGTTCAAATAATACATCTGCCAAATCGGTATGGATATGTGTAGGTATGTGTGTGCTGATAAAGGAACTTTAAATGGATTCTTTCCCTCATTATTTTGGCATCCGAGGAAGAACCCCAAAGGACCTCTCTTTGCTAGAAAATTGATACTATAAAAGCAAATTTTCCTCACGTTTCAGATAATACCTTTAAAACAACTTTAAGCCTTAAAGTAATAAAACTACTAGAAAAGAGTAACTTTATTCCTGTTTCTTATCACAGTCTGACAGTCAGTAGCACACATGTCTTAGTTCTAACTTTATTTATAGGCATTTAAAAAAAATTAAAGTGGCGAATACTTTATTTTAAAATGGGAAAGTTTTTTTCTTCCTTCAACTCATTTGAATCATGACCTTCCCTTTCTTTCTTCACTACATTCAAGAAAATTAATATTTTGACACAATTGCCATAATTTATGAATGTAAAATGATGTTAATCATTATTTTTAAAAATTAAAAGTAGTATTAAGCTAAGGTGACTACTTGAAATATTTAAGTAACTTCCTCTTTCCTCATTTCCTCCCATAACAATCAAAATAAAGAGTGCACCATCAACCAAGGAAGAGGGCCACTGATTTACACAATGCTTGAAGGGTTTTTGCTGGAAATGATAGAGTGGAGATCAAAATACAGACTCCACAGATGAGCTTCAGCTCCCCTCCCTAAACAGTCATACGCTGTCCAGTTATATCCCCCAAATGTCTACAGGAAGAATAAGGTGTATGACAGGCTATCAACATGCCATTTAGAGTTACTTTTGCTCCTGACAATTAAAAGCAGTGGATACCAGTGATTCTTGGGGGCCCAACATTTATAGGCACCATCCTGGTGTGGTACGGTTAATGGTATAAACAGCAAAAGCACAAGTGGGAAGAATACACGGCACAGCTAACCTCACTGAGACGGATAAGGAAATCTGAATCATGGCTTTAGGGCCTCAACAAACAGAAAGAGGAAACTAGGAGCCAGATGTAGAAGTTCCTCCCCTGTGACTACCTGTGACTCCAGCTTCCTCCCAATTGTAAGAATGTTGGTTCATTGAATATACTATAGGAATTTTCTTCTCTAAGACCTTGCTTTTAAGATGTGAAATGAGGATTCTGGTAATTGAGTGGAGAATGAGAAATTTTAATGCGAACCTGTCAGAATTGGAATAGAAAATCTCAAAACATTATATCTTGAAAGTGAAAATGTTCTAGGTCATAAAATAAATAGGAGAAACTAATATGCAGAAGAGGAGGATTTTCTGTTGATAAACTGACAGATCTATAAAAGAGATAGGTAGAATTCAGACATCAACTTTATACTCTCAACATTGAGAAAATATGGCATTTATGAAATGAGATAAAATAATATTAAAAGACAAAAATGGTGAAATTTAAATAGAACTGGAGAAAGAAAGGAAGACTAAAACAGAAGTTTAACATGATTAGGTCGATAAACAAAAATCATCCTTATTTCTATACACTAGCAGCAAAAAATGAAAGTAACCCCAAAATGCACTTAAAATAGCATTAAAGACATAAAATACATAGAAATAAATTTCACAAGATTGTAAAGAGTTTTCACTAAATGCATTTTTGAGAGATAGTAAAGAGAACCCAAATAGAAAAATATATCATGTTTGTGTATTGAATAAATCAATCTTAAGAAATCAGTGTAGTTTTATTGTAATTTCAGTGAAAATCTCAGCAGGCTTATTTATAGAAATTTGACAAACTATTTCTAAAATATCCATAAGGTCTCCATAAAAAATACTGTCAAAGAACAGCAAAGTAGAGGATCCTACTATCTGAGTTCAATATTTACAAGCTATAGTAATAAATACAGTGTGGACAAGAACAGAAAAATATGTCAGTAGAAAAAAATAGTTTAGAAATAGACCTTTGTGAATATAGTCTAAAAGGAAAGTTTTTAAATGACTTGTGCTTAATAAAAATGAAGTTGGACTCTTCTATCCACAATATACAAAAATGAATTCATGATGTATGATAGTCCTAAATGTAAAAACTAAAACTATGAAACTTCTATAAAATGAAAATATAAGATAATATGTTCATGGCCTTGGGGGAAGCAAAGATTTCTTAGGACATGGAACATGCCAATCATTAAAAAAATGATAAATGACATATCATCAAAATTTTAAAGTTCTGCTTATCAAAAGCCACCTTTAGGAAAATAAAAAGTCAAAAGGAAAAATGTATATGCACACATATATGTCAAAAGAATATCTAAATAACTTTAATAATAATAAAAGCATGACTCACAGATGTGGCAAAAACTTCAACATTTTACAGAAGAAAATACACTGAAGGCCAATAAAGACACGAAAATAATGGTCAGTATAATTAGTGTTATAATTTTTGGTTCAACTATAGTTAAAGAACTCGAGATAAGGATAGCCTGTTATTTTTACCTATACCAATGTTCTTTCCTTTTAGAAATGCTAATTCTTCTGTTTTCATTCTCTGTCTAGAGAACTTTCTCTAGCCACTCTTTAAGGTAGGGTTGCTAGCAACATGTTCTCTTAATTTTCCTTCACCAGAGGATGTCATTATTTCTCCTTTATTTCTAAAGTATATTTTGATTGCTATAGGTTGCAGCAGACAGTTTGTTACTTTTTCTTCTGGTGTCCTCGGTTTCAGATAAGAAATTTACCGTCATCTGAGTTGATGTTCTCTAACATGGCATTTCTATCTTATTTTAAGGATGGTTTTTCCCCATCCCCCCTTGGTCTTTAGTTTTCAGAAGTTTATATTGTATCTTGGTGTGGATTTCTTTGAGTTTCTGCTATTTGAGATTTACTCATATTCTTTAATATGTAGTTTTATGGTTTTTTTTTTTTTTGCCAAATTTGGAAAGTTTATAACTATTTTTTTTAATTACTTTTTCAGGCTGTCTTGTTCTCGTCCTCTCTGAATCACACTGTCTCTCATATTCTTCTTTCTCTTGGCTTTTGGATGGAGTAGAGCAGATTTTGCCAAAAGGTTTTCTGTTTGGTTAGGCTACCCTTTTCCTGAACCTTTGGCTGGAGGAAACAAGCTCCTCTTGAAGCTTCTAAAATCTCTACACGCTGGGAGCCCTGGATTCAAGGCTTCTGTCACACCCTGTCCAACATAGACAGAAGGTCATACGGAAACCAGGGAAGTCATCACCATGCCATCCCCGAGTCCTGAGAGTCCTAAGTCTATCCACACTCTTCTTTCCACCTTTTAAAGTCCTTCTGTGGCTTCTTGTATGTTGAGGGTTTTTTGGTTTTAGGAGGAAGGACCTGGGAGAAATAGAGCTACTTCATCTTGGCTGGAAGCAGGAGTCTCATCATTCTGCTGAAGTTGTGTAATGGTACAAATGCTTTGGAAAGAGGCTTAATGGCTTCTGATAAAATTAAACATTCACTTACCCTATGACCCTGGCAATTAAACATACATTTACTGTAGGCATATGTGCAAAAGAAGAAATGATATGTTTTTGATTATAATAATAGTATCTTTATTTATAATAGTTTAAAAGTGGAAACAACCCAAATGTTCATTGGAAAGGCAAACTGTGGTATAATCATACAATGGAACACTTAGCAAATTTTTATAAAAAATAATTGTTACTGATACATTCAACAGGATTGGATGAATCCTAAAATATGATCTTAAATGAAATAAACAGATACAAAAGAAGTCATATTGTGTGATTCCATGTACATGAATTTCAAGAAGAGGCAAAATTAATTTATGAGGATAGAAAATCAGAATTTTCAAATGGGTGCTGGTTGGAGGAGCAAAAAGGAGCTTTCTTAAGTGATATAAAATTTTTCTCTTTGATTTGAATATTGGCTACAGACATAATTGCCAACTTTTCAAATTACACTAAAAATCTGCATTTCATTGCATAGAAATTTTACCTCAATAAATGATATAACAAAATAATAATGTACATGTTCTAAAATAAGGGGGGTGATAATTCCTGTATCTTTCCAATAAATAAATTATAAGACAGAAAATAAAATAGCTAGGAAAGAATTTAAGAAAACTAAAAAGTACACCTAAGAATTAAAATTTGCATCAGAAATAAAGGCAGAAAAACACCATGGAAATTCAAATTATTATATGTAAGGAACTGTTTGGAAGCTTTTCACAAAATGCAGAGGCAAAGAAAATCATGATGGTGAACGTGCTGAAAGAGAAAATAGCATATGTGAAGTAAAGATAAAAGATATGTCACATGAAGAAAAAAAACAAAAACAGAGGAAAAGTGAGAGTCAGAGATCCAACGGTAATGAAATAATCCGCAGACCTAATGTCCTCCTTGTGTATCGTGCAACCATGAGTTTTTAAAAAGCCAGCAACACGGAAAAATTTAATAACACTTTTTAAATTTAAGGAATAAAGGATTTCAGTGAAGAAAGATAAAGCATACTTGTTGATAAATTATAGTAATTTGATTTCTTATAGTAAATCATTACTTATATTTTTTGTTAGAAAATATAAGTAAAAATAAAGTACAAACAAGTTCTAGATTAAGAATACATCTATTATGACAATAAATATAAATTTTTGTGAAAAAAATCTTTTTAATAACAACAATTTTCATGTATTTAAAACTATGGAATTTTTCATAAGTCAATAAGAAGGAAAAAGTATTATATTCTTTCTGAAGCTTCTAACCGAGGCCATATGAAGCATAAGTAATAGATGAAAAGAAAATCATGATTAATTACAATTGATTTTGTTATCTGTTGAGAAAAATCCAGGAAACAAACTGTTAGAAATATGTATTTGTTAAAGTGATTTGTATTTGATAAGTAGGCTTGTATTAATATTATGAAGGAAAACAGCTTTAGTAACTGAATGCAGGATTTTGTCTTATTCTATTTCATATCCCACTTTTTGGAATAATGTATCCAACAAACTTTTGTTGGAGAAAAGATAATCTATAACATATCCTGACCAGCTATTAACAAAATCATAAATAAAATATGGATAAAAGTTGGGCCATAAATTAGAGGGAGAGATAATGGAATAAAAAATTTTATCATCCACTAACTCACTCTTTAATAATCAGAACTTGGCTATATTTGAAGAGCTTTAATGTCATTTGTTACCTAAGATAGCAGATTTTTGAAGGAAGCTAAATTGTATTTGTTGGTATTTAGTTTGGATCTCATGAGATTAATGTCATGCAATAAATTTGTAATTAAATCAGCACAGGCAATCTGATATCCTGCCTCCTGATCTTTACTGTTCGTTAGAAATGTTGTAATGGAAAGGTGATAGCCATTGGATATTTTTGGAGGACGAGAGGGAGATGTAAGAAGCAAGTGAAAGAAGTCACCATCGATGACCATACATTTGTACCTATAAATGCTCTGGTTCTATGGTGTTTAATTAACACCTGATATTAAGGTAGATTTTTGGTTGGATTTTACTTATGCCTTGGATATATTAAAATGAAAACGAACTAGTGGAACTAATTTAAGATCTTCGTGTATCTACCCTCAAAGCATTTCTGGCCAGAGACGTGAAATTTCGCATATTACCATCTCTCAGGAAACATTCACCCCCACACTACACATCTCCAGATGTTTAGCATTTGTGAGTATTTGAAAAAATGAAAATTACCATCTGTGTTTCTTACTTTCAATCAGAGGATATCACCAACAGCTGAAGGTATTCCCAGGCTATTCCTAAGGCTTTCTTGATTTAAAAAAAAAAAAAAAAAAGACCAAGAAGACTTTTTCTTCCTTGCTTCATTGGTAGCAAGATTTATGTTTTCCTACCATAAATATTCTTTAGTATAATAAAATATTCAAGACCGACATTGTCACCTGTAGTATTAGCTTACTAGAACTGTCCTAACGAAGTGTAAACTGGGTCCTTAAACAACGGTTCTGGAGAATAGAAGTGCAAGGTCAAGATGTCTGCAGGATTGCTTTCTTCTGAGGTCTCTCACCTTGGTCTCTACACAGCCATCTTCTCTGTTGTCTTCCTTCTGCACATATCTCTGTCCAAGTTTACCTTCTTCAAAGGGCACCAGGTTATTAGATTAAGGCTCACCCTGATGATCTTACTTTCATTATATACTTTAAAGACCCCACTCTAAAACAGTCACATTTCGAGGTACTGAGAGTTAGGATGTCAACATAGGAATTTTTGGGGACACAGTTCTGCTCATAATATCTACTAATCCATTGAGGCCTAAAAATCCAAATTAATTGAGAAGTTGGAATCTTGATGCAGTGTAAATGAACCTCCAAGTCTCTTGAATACAAAAATCTGGAGAATCTCTGTTCTGTGATTTCTCACGTAAGATTTTTTGGCATCAAAGGGAACCTATGAGTAATATTGTTTAGAGGGAAGCAGATGTGTCTAATCTCGATCATGATTTGGCAAAGTTCATGGCTAAAATGTGTCCAAAAGGTTATGGTTGAGATGTATGACAAGACTCTAATGAATGTGAATTATGAAGCACCTTTAGAAGTCTGTGTGGCCAGCAAGGCCAGTGAAGTCCCTGATGAGTAGCTTTTTATTAATTTATTCATTCCCTCATTTATTCAGTAAGTCTCTTGATATTATGTGCTGGGTAGTGAAATAGAAATTAAGCATAGAGAGAGCCATGAAACATTGCCTCTCTCCTCAAGTTTTTCACTGTTTATGTGGGAAAGATATTTTAAGCAAAAAGTATAATACCATGTGGTAAAGAGAGGAGTATAATAGGAACATGTTACTCTGGAAAGCCATTAGATATTAGATAGTCATTGGATAGTTTTGGAGGATGCTAGAGCTTTGAGGACAAGGTTGAAGAGCCTTAAGTTATGGATAGAATTTCTCTAATAAAGAGGACAGAGATGATAAGGGGCCGGAGAAAGGAATACAAAGCTCAGGAGGCAACATGAGCAAAAACAGTGCTAAGAAAACTTCGCGATATATGAAAAGAAACTGGAAGCAATAATTTGGCGAGACTGGATAACAGTCAGAAGCAAGAAAATAACTTAAGAAGAAGGAAGAGTTATCACACCATCCAGGGCCTCCTGTGACACTGAAAAGAAGTTGCGATGTGTTTTGTAGTCAAGAAAGTTCTGAGTGTGACATGATCAGATGCGTATTCTTTAAATCACACGGCAGCTGTGTGGAAGACAGACCTGAGGGCACAGAACAAGAAGTGGGGAGAAGAGTTGAAGGCTTTTGTAGCAGTCCAAGTGCTTTAACCCAAGGCAAATAAGAAAGACTTGGGATGTAAAACTAGCAGACTTCGATGATAGGTTGCTAGTGGGAGATAGGGGAGTAAAGGGTGATAGGGGTCAAAATGGGGCCCTGATTTCTGTGTTATAAATTCAGGAGCCCATTGATTCTTTGGGATTCAGTAAAATGGAGATGTGTTTAGGTGTCATTAGCATTTCTGATAGTTGGAACCTATGGGGATTAATGTGATCCAGAAGAGAACAGAGAGTAAGAAAAGGGGAAATCTAAGCATGTAACCTTGAGGAATCTCAAAGTGAAGGCCACAAAAGAATGACTTAACACAGAGCTATAAGGAAAACCAGAAACTGGCATGGTTACAGATGCAAGTGTGTGAAAAGTTTTAAGTAAAGTTGGTGATCATTGGTGTCAAACTAAGATGCAGACTGAGTAGTTTCATTGGGTTTGACATTTGAGAAATCTCTGACACTGTTAAGAACAATGATGTGGTCAGAGCAGCTTCCAGAATGCAGTAGATGGAAAACTTAACAGTGGGTAAGACAACAGAGAATACTCTCTTGGATAATCTAGATGACTTTCCCAGGGAAATTGTTTAAGCTCTCCTTGTACTGTTAATACCCTTGTTCAGCTTTGGAGGCCTGTAGACCCTCGAGGGAGATACAGGCCAGATAAGCACCTATTAGGTTTCAACCACTAGTTTTCTGGAAGATGGAAAGTGACAAGTTCAAGCCTAACAAAACTAAGGAAGTGGAGCCAAATGGAGACAGAGAATGATGAGGTAAATAAGATGGAACAGAAATCAACTAATCATGAGTATCAACTAATATATTGGGAATTTATGCCATTTGTAAGATTCTTCCAAGTTAAATTAGGGATAGAGAAGGGCTGAGAGGCTAAGCATGGAAATGAGTATGCTGTGACCTCCACATTCACTCAGGAAAAAGTACAAGAATGTAGAATGAAAGCTTAACTTCAAGCATAAATTTCCAGTATCTGCTTTCAGTATATTTAATGTCTGACATGCATGCAATACAAGAGTTTTTAACTAACAGAAATAAATCTCAACATGAATTTTTGCAAGAATTATTGATATTTAGTTCAGATATTTCCAAGAGTTCTAAAAGAGTGGATACATGAGAAGGAGGTGAGCAAGAGGAGGGTGATCCATGAAACTAATTACATGAGACAATGCATTGAAGAATGTACTGTTTATGGCACTGTGTGTGTCAGAGTTGCTATTGACACTTGTGTATAAAATGGTCATATTATTTACGTAGTGATTCTAATGACGTACGGCAGTTCACCAATTCATTCCTAGGGAATAGTCAGATGAATGTTAATGTAGTAAATCTATATTAAGACTTCAGAAATATGCATGATTTTATGGTCTAATGTAATCATATTTGGACTTAGATCATAATAATAAGTAGACCAACTTTAATATATTCTTGCCTCATTCACATACTCAGCAAGTCCCCTTAGGTATCTACGAAACTTTGTGAGGTAAATAGCTACTCAGCCAGAGCAATAGGAGGAAGCAGAAGATACTAACCACTTCTTCCATTTTTAACTTAGTTGAGGACACCTGAAAGCTATAAGAAAACAGTTAAGTAGTATGTTAAAGATAACGAATGAGGGCACGTTGGTGTGACGTACATTTTATTTATGCACTCCAATGATAAATAATGATTGATTAGAAAGAATTTGGATTAGTCAGTTTCTTAGCTACAGTGACTCTTTAGATGTCTTCAAGGGACTGACTAATGTAGAGAGACATAGAGAGGTATCAAGAGCTGAAGTGTGGCGATGGAAGCAAGCATATTAGGCAGAGACAAGGAAACTGATGAGATTTTTACAAGGAAGAGCCAGATACTGAATTTGTTCTTTTTTGTTCTTAGTTTTCAATTTAGGTCAGCTGCATCCCTTTTGGTAGAAAGAAAATTGAAAACTCCTAGGTCTAAGGTAAGGTACCTTGAGATCTCAGGTTTCTTCTAGGCTTGTTAGCTGAGATTTCAGAAATGGATTTTATAAATAAATATTTTTAAACCTTTAAAGTCAATTAAGGTTTTAAACACAAATACTCTTATTATAGAAATCAATATAGAGCAGCATTTATGTAAAGAAATGCTACTAAAAGCTGTTAGTCTTAAAATTAAACTGAAAGATTATGCTCTTCTCCCACTAGTTTTATAGTTTTCATTTTGTAGTGACATGAACTTAAATCAGTATCAACTAATCTATCAAAATCTTCACTTCAGAGAGATTTTTATGTATTACTTGATTCCCACTGTTTATAGATTTTGAGTCTGCTAACAATTTTGATTAAAGGGTAAACATGAAAAGGCATGTTCGTTTAGTCTCTGACTTCAACTATCCATGTACTTACAAACAAATAGTAGGCAAAGGCTCCAACAATGAAATCTTGTACTTCAGTGAGTCAGAAGAGAAAAGTTTTGTTTTCACATTAATTGCAAATTTCAAATTAGTGCAGCTTTGTTATCAAATGGCATAGATTAAGTTTACTATTTGTTATCTTTTCCTGGAAAGTTCAGAAAATCAAGCTTTTGAAGGGCCTCTTTGGAAGTGAAATATGCTAGTCTGTTGTACCTGTGAAATGAATATGAGGGTGATGGACAGTTCTTTCCAGAGCTTCAGGGAAATAGGACCATCTGGTATCTTCTGTAAGTGTCCCCACTTCTAATCCATATTTATCACTAATAGTAACATAACTTCTTCTATTGACTGCTATCTGTATTCCAGACACCATTTTAGATTTCTCAAGCATTGACTCATTTAACCAACATGACAATCCCGAGTCAGCCTGTGCTTTTCCTCATTTTACTAACAGAGAAGCTGAGGCTCAGAGATGTTAAACATTGAGCCCCAAATCACACTGCTAGTAGGAAGCATAATCAGAATTTGAATCTTATCCTGGCTCCAAAGATGACACTCTGCACCACTAACGCGTTTCACCTCTCAGTGTATTGCCCTGGCTTAACACACCTCTTTTGCTTATCTGATCATTTCAACCTGTATTGCCTTTCACGACCTTTCATAGTTAAATATTGCTTTACTTATTCATTGTATTTCCCATAAGGACCTTTTATTTATACATTCAAGAGACATTTATAAAATATCTATTATATGCCAAGAACTATGTATGACACTAGAGATGCAAAGTTGAATATGCTCTGGTTACTGATTTTCAGGACTTAAAAATCAGTGATGAACACTGACAAGTAATTCAATAATTATATTTTTTCTTTCCCTCCCTCATTACTTCTGCTAAGTTCTTTGTGTGTATCTGGAACTTTGGCTAACATGATTCTTCTTCCTGTGAGTCTTATAGATCTGTTTGAATTAGTCGGTCAATATCCCGAATAAAATGGTCATGTTTAGAAAAATTCAAATTCCTGGCTACCTCAGAAGGTACTGGCTGACTTTGTTTCTAGCATCATTTAATGCTTCATCTACTTGAACATATAACATAGTGGTTTTGCAATATGTGCAGTATCATTAGTTTTCATATGGGGACATTGATAATATTTCTTTTTTTCTTCTAAAAGGTGTAACTTCAGGCACATAAACTATCCATCAGAATCACTGGTAGGATATTTGCCTTTGAACCCAATAGACTTCAGTGAAATTGAAAAAAAAGTAACAATGGTGGATATTATTAGAATTAAACTCGAAGGTAAAATGGGTAGAAAGTTGTAGGAATTCTTGTCCTATAGCCTGTTTTCTAGTAAAAGGAAGATTTTTATGATTGTTTCAATTTTGTTGCCTTTTTCTATGCTTTTTTTTTAAATTTGGATTACCCACCCCTTCTTATTTACCAATCTAAAAATCAGTCTTCAAAACTTAGAAGAAACGCTTAAACTCATGTTTCTCTCTATTTTTTAATAAAATGGCAGGAATGGTGATCAAAACTATGCTTCTGAAGTAAGTATCTAAGGCCTTTTATCCCACTGTAAAGATACGGTTCATGTAATCACTAAGTGTTCTTTTGCTTCTCTCTTTTCCATTTCTTTATCCAGATATAGTTTTTTACCTCGCCAAAGGTTGAACGTCTATTATTTATTTAAAAGGTCAACATAATATAGATGAAATTAAGAACTATATAGCTTGGAAGCTTTCTATCAAGCTGATGGGAGTTGAATGAACGTGATGGGGACGAGGCAGACATGATCCACACCTGTGTGTGAGTTCTCATTGACAGATGTATGATTCAATGAATGAGCAGACAAAGATTGAAACTTAAATAATGATGGAAAGCAATATACTGTTAAGTTTCAAATATCATGGTTTCAGCGAGGAACACGAAGAGGAGCATAGCACCTGCACAGAGAATAGCTGCCTGTAGCCATCATCATGACGCAGGTGCTTTTGTTTCATTTCATTTTCCCATTATTCAAAAGGATAGATGCTCAGATCACTTACAAAAAATAAAGAATGCTGCATTTTTTTTAATGCTTCTTAATCGTAGTTGGTTCTGGAGCAGCCTGCATATGTTTTGGACGCTAGGAATAAACCAAACCTCCTAGAGTGGAGTGCTTTGTGTTGGGAAAGAGTGATTCGTAGAAATAGAAATATATAAATATTTGTCCGGAATGGGGAACACCAAAATATTGAAGTTAGAGCTGGAAATGCATCAGTATATTTTATATGAAAAAGTGCTCTGAGTTCAAAAGTTCTGGAAGATGAATCCTAGAAGAAATCTTGGAGAAGTTTTCCCCTGGCTCTGGCTTTGTCCAAGCCATGGCTACTGTCCATCCTGAGACGCTGAGCTAGGACAGTGTGGGACATGATGGGCCATGTGTGCTTTAGTGTTCCAATGGTGGAGATTGAGGGTAGGGGGGGAAAGAAAGAGAGAGTGTGTGTGTTCCATGAAAAGCTGCTATGGGCCGCCTCCATTTTTTGTCATAATGGGTTTCTGAAAACCACATATTGGATCTGAGTCACAGAATGGATCACATTTTCCCTACCCAAACAATGTCATAATTTGGGTTTGAATTTAAGACAACATCAAATAAATCATAGGTGCAATCAAGACTACAGCACAAAGGGGAAAATTCAGTTACTATAACCCTTTATCATAATTTAAAATAGTAAAATTATATCAAAGTATTATGAACTGTGGATAATAGTGTTATATGAAATGATTAGAGGTGAGACTCCAAAGTACTATAAACTATAAATAAAATACCCTACAAACAATTTAGCTATATCATAAATTTGGCCAAATGTTAAATTTTGATAACTGTTAATCTTTATCATTTTCTTTGCTGTTTTGAAACTGGGAAAACAGTTTAAGGAATAATTTGAATGACTAGGTCTCTTACAATAAGGTGGTCTGGAATTTTAACTATCTGTCTTTCACATATTTTGATAAGTCTTAGATTATTTAATGTAAAACTACCCTCTAGAGTAATTCTTTAGGACTTCACTAAGAATTTTTTTTATTTTAAATAATTTGGATAAAAGAAAAATTGCTTGATGTTACATTTGTTATCTATAGCTGTGTAACAAATTGCCATACATTTAACATTTTAACACAACACATTAATTATCTCTCAGTTTTTAGTGGGGCCAGGAGTCCAGGCACAACTCAGCTGGGTCCTCTACTTCTGAGTCTCCCACAGGCTGGAAACTAGGGATCAGTCAGGCCTCCTGGGGTCTTTTATGAAACTCGACTGGAAAAGGATCTGCCTCCAAACTCACAGAATTCAGTTCCTCAAGGATTGTTGGACTAAGGGCCTCGGTTCTTGGCTGGTCATTGGCCAGAAGCCACCCTGAGTTTATTGTCACGTGGGCCTCCCCAACTTGTTTCATCAAAATGTGCAAGACAAACAAGCAGAAGAAAAAGTATGCTAGCAAGATAAAAGTCACAGCCTTTCAAAACCTAATTGCAGAGAACGCTCGATCAATCTTGCTTTGTTTTATTAGAAACCAACTTCCTGTGTTTAGCTGATATTTAATGGAGAGAATTATACTGAGGAACGAATACGGGCAGGCAGGGGTCAGAGAGCCACCTGAGAGCCATCCTGGCCCAGATGTGTTCAGCATGTCAGTGTTTGCTTATCTGTTCCTCTTGTTTTCTTCTGCATGTACTGTGCTCTGGAAGGGCATGGAAAGAACAACAGTGTGCTAAGTGGAAAAGGGACCAGAATACCAGGGCATGTGTGCTTTCATACTGTTTATATAGCAGAGTGGTAGGTTTGGAACATGGCTATAAGCTTGAGGCTTTCACAATGCCAAAAGGCATTGTAATAAATGGTCATGGCAGAAAATATTCCGTGAAGAAGATAAAATTCAAGGTGGAATCTTCGTTCAATTAATAGTGGTGTTGAGGGAGGATGTAAACAGGGTGGGTTCAGTTGTGCTTCAGAAAGACCACAGATGAAGCTGCAGTTAGGAAAGGAAAAGTGGAGAATCAGAAAAGAAGATGGAATACAAATGTGAAGCAACCATAGGGAGCAAAAATTGGTGAAAGAGCCAAAATGTTTAAAGGTGATTTAGGGAATGTTTTGCTGTGTGAAGTTCAATTTAACTATCGCTTCCATAGTCTCATGAAATTTCCTGTAAAATCCCCATTTGTTATATGTCATTTAGGGGAGGGAACATGACGGGGGACTGAGATCAGGTAAAAGCACCGTAGCCCTGGCAGACAAAGTTCCCTTTGTGTAGCACGAAGTTAATCAGTAATGTAGGGCAGATAGGGTATTGTGCTGTGATGGGAAAACCATCACCTTAGTGTTCAAATCCAGGCTGAACCATGGTACTGGTTCTGTAACTTGATAGGACTAAACTCGAATTCAAATGTCAGATCCCACAGGGTGAACTTAGCCTCCTCCTTGCTCCCTCCCAGTTATGACAACAAAAGATGCCTTAAGACATTTTCCAATGTCTTCTTGTAGTGGAGGGAGGAAAAATTCACTTTTCGTTGAGAAGCACTGCCCAGGGGAGTTGTCGTGTGGGGTAAAATAAGGTGTAATACCCGAATGCAAGTAAGCGTAGTTACAGTTGGCACTCAACAAATGATGATTGTCCTTTAAAAATTTGACATTGGAGAGTAATATCTTACATATGGAGTTCACTGGATATAAGTTTATTGAAATAAAAGGCAAATAATACTGTATTAATAATATTAATGTATACAATCACTAATTTGAGAAATCACTTGGTATAGGTGTTCGTATGTATATATAAAAGCTGATCCTCAGACCAGTCTCTTCCAATGAGTACTGAGTGCCTTGGGGAAGTCATCCCAACTGTCTAAGGGGACGTGTCTATAATATACCTGACCTATAAAGTGGAGATAATAGTGCCCTGGTGCCATAGTGATTCGTTCACTCATTCACTGAATATATACCTAAGTTGGGCATTGATTATATTGAAACTGTATGGAAATGTGAGACAGTCTTTGCCCTCCTGGGGATTTATTAGCGAAGAATTAAATGATGAACAATAAATATATAATGTGACTCCAGGATGTAACAAATGTTATTGAGATTAAGAAGGGTTAAAAGGATAAAGAATGATAAAAGATAGAATAGTTAAGGAACCTGCTTAGAAAGTGATATTTGAGCAGAGATGTCAGTGAGGAAGCACAGCTTGGTCTTATCTGGGGGAAAGGCACCCCAGGCAGAGGACAGAGACCTGACGACATTAACACTCCTGCATTGCTCAAGGCACAGGAAGAGGCGAGAGTTTCTGTACAGGGAGTGTATGTTGTGTAGCCAATTTGTACATTTTTAGATTTTTAAATATCTTTTTCCTTATTACCAAAGACCCAATTTTAAGAAACTCAAAAAATGTGTATAACGTAGGAAGTGAGACGAGCTTCTTACTAGCCATCATACTGCATGACATGTTATTAAAGAACAGTTCCATAGAGGCAGCTCTCCAAGGAAATGGAACAAAATTGAAAGTGTTGTAAAATTTCACTTGGGGTGACAATGTTTCATGGAAGTGTAAGAGATGAGAATAGCATGTGAGTTCCAAGAAACAGCACAGAGTGGAAAGTGGATTTACAGTGAGTCTGGAAGGGTGGCAGCATCTGGTGGTGTGTGGCTCACATCTTGGTGACAGAAAAAGGTATGTCTTGGGCCTGCTTCTCGCCTGTGGCACACCACAGGGTGAATGAGTTGGCTACCATTGCCAAAATACATCAGCAGCAATTTTAGTATCTGGCCAGCCATGATCTTCATTTTCCCCCCTAAAATTTGATTCTTTTTCTTATTTATCTTGAGGGGCTGAGTGTAAGATAGAAATAAAAGGAAATTGTGTGTGTGTGTTGGGGGGCAGGTAGGGTTGACAACAGTTAGCTATGATATTTAATCCCGTTTTTAGATTCACCATATTGTATTTAGAATCCTACAAATGAGATGAGTTTAATGAAACATTTTTTTTTTTACTTTTTCTTTACATTTTTGTGTGTATTTAGTTGACTTTAATTTACCTCCTTGAGAATATTGCATGATGGATTGAAAAACCTCAGTAGTAATAGCACAAAGTTCAGAGAGGGAAGGTAGTGAAGTTTAAAGGAAATAAAATGTAGGACAAATAAAGCAAAAGAAGTCCATTCGATCAAGATTTTTCTGAAGGAAGAATACCACCAAAGCTAAGACTTAAGCAACAATAGAGAATATAAGAGAAGAAAGAAAAAAGGATGATGGTGGTGGAAGATGTCAACCATCCAAGACTGGTTACACTTGAAATCCAAGAGAAACTAAGGATAAATCCTGAGTTTACTCACTAATATCTCATCAATTTAGTTTTGTGCCATGTATATAAAATAAATGGACTTCAGGTAAATCAGCTTTTCTAAAATTAAGTTTAAAACATGACTACAGAAAACTTAACTCCTGCGATGGGATTGTAACAGTTGATTAATTTATTGTACTCAAACTAAGCAAAGGGCTTATTTTGAGTTAGCAAATTATATAATTAATGCAGAAATACCCATTGAAATAAGCTCAGTTAATATTCATGGTCTGGGTCAAGAATTACAATACCATCAAATATGGTTCAGGGTATAATTATTTAAGCGTCAGAATTCATGCGCAGGTAACAATTTAATACAGTGTACTTAGAAACTTCTCAACATAGGCTTTTACTTATTTAACAGAGCTTACGGGAACATAAAAATTGTATTATATAGGACTGATAATTAGAAGCAAAAAGAATACATGTAAATGTGCTGAATCACCTGTTCTGGCTGAATAATACTTGCTGTAAGATAATGGAACCTAATTCGTAGCTGAAGTATTGGGACGAGAAATGCTTTCTCACTATTGAGAGGTAATAATTCCAAGGGAATTAAAATTGAATAAATACACTTTTAACAGTAAAAATGATAAGCATTTATAACATTTTGCAGTACTTTTCATATTTGAAAAGAATTACACATTTATACCTACTACCTTATAAAAATTAATAATTTACCTAGTCCCAGCCTTTTGAAAAGATTAACCAGCCTTTCCCTGAGATTACCTGGATGCCACCTTTGCACTGGTCACATCTACACTGAACGTTTTTGCCCAGTTTGTGTCACTTTCTGTTTTCCAGTTACATTCCTAAATCCCTCTCCTTCTAAACTCTCTGTCCATCTCCTGTCTGTGGCTTCCCCCTAGCGCCCCTCAACTGTGGTCCCTGATATTTATTACTCCTCTGACACTGACTCTAGATTTCCAAGTTGGTCACAATGCATCCTCCCTTCACTGGGACTGTACCTGAGTGTTCGATCATACAGGGCTGGTACCGGACTGTCTGCTTATACATATAACTAACCCTCCCCGACACGAGCCATGTACCTAGCGTTTCAGTCATTCATGCTGAAAGAGAATTGTTCACAACTTCTATCTTTCAAACCTTCAGAATGTAACAAAAGTTTCATGAAAAAGTCCATTTTTGTGTGTGTATACAATATAATCTCTCGAATTTGTGGTGGGCGGAAATTAAGAAGAGCAAAGATGCACTCAGATGCAGCAACCAGGCTTTGGAGAGTGTGTGGATTTGAATTTGCTAGATTTCCAAGTTGGTCACAATGCATCCTCCCTCCTTCCATCATCCAGATTGGAAGGAGAAAACCACTCCCAGATGTCTTAACTAACGGAAAAGCCTTCACGATTTATATAATGATGGGTTCAATTAGCACAAGTTTTGTGATTCATTCGCAATCTACGCGAACAAAGTCTAGCCTCTAGATTTTTACAAATGTTTGTGGTCATCATGGGTTTGGCTGTTGATGGTCAAAAAAATTAAATAGGCTTGGTAGCTAAAAAGACAATCCCAGGGCATTTTTTGTTCCGTTCAGTTAAGGATAGAAGACACAGAATATATGTAAATTTAACTTTACATGAACATTTTCCATAATTTACCAGTCTAATCACTCTTTGTTTATTAATCTTATGTGGCCAAGGAAAGTAAATGTTCTGTAACATACTCTCTCTCATGTTATCGAAAGGGGAAAATTCAGCACAACATTTAAATTCCATGAGAATTTTATTTTTTCAAATGCAATTCTAATTTAAATTTTTTAACTAAAAGTAATTTTAAAAATTACAACCTATACTTTCTTGTATCTACCACTTTGTTCTTAACATATATAAATTAGGTTAAGTCATACCATTCTGATGTGCTAAGAAAGAATGGTGAGCTCATATTTGAGGTGTGATTGTAGAAAGAACCAACAGAAGCATGGCCTTCACATCCTTCTTTCACCTTTCAACTAGAATTTGTCCAACAAAGTGAGTTATATTTTGTTCTCCATTCTTTATTTTCCTCTTAAGGAAATATAGCTATCTCACATAGCAAAAAAGGTTTCATAAATATTTTATGTAAACTTGTCTAATTTCTTATATGTTTTCTTAACATTTGTTTTATTTTTAATAATTCACTCAGAATATATAACATCTGCTTAAAATATTTGACTACATCAGCTCTATTGGCATAAATCTACAAACCAATTGCAGTGCAGGGAAAAACTGCCATATAATTCTTGTGTAACCCATCACTGAATCACTGTGAAGGGACTTATGTTTGGAAAGCTTTTAATTTTTCGTTATAAAGTTCCTAGAAACAGATGTGAAAATTCACTCATATCCCACATTGTCTAGTTCGGGCAGCTGTAAATTATTTCATGGATTACACTTGAATGAAATGCAAGTCCTAGGGTTATTTCATTGAGGCAGCTGTTATTTTCTTAAATTAAATCAAAACAATTCTCTGCTTGATTAATTCTTGGTTATTTGGATGGCAGAAAGATAAAGTGCTGACATGTGTTTAGTCATAAATTAGTTTGCTTTCCTCAATTAGTGTCCCTGTGACTCAAAAGATGCATCACAGTTTTATAGGCTACCTTTAAAAATAAATTACCGCTTTGGGCTTTGTATTGTAAAAAAAAATAAGTATGGTTCTCTTTTTTAAAATATAATGTCTATGTACTGCTCACATTTTACTTGTAAAGGAAGTTAGATGTAAGAAGTGTCACTGCTTGGTTTAACTGATACTTGTATCAACTTTTCTTAGCCATATGCTCCATTCCATACCTCTTCCCTAGCTCCAGACTTGTCTTTCTGTCTACCAAATATCCATATGGCTATCTTAAAGACAGCTCCATCTCAGCCTATGTGAAACCAAAAGTATTATCTCTTCCTGTATTCCCTAAAGTGGCAATATGGAAAAAGCTGCTAGCATTTCACATTCAGTAGTTCACTACAACCTACCGAATCTTCCTCTGAAATTACCTTCCAATATATGTCTTTCTCTTCTAACTGCTGTGCCCCTACCCTAGACACAGGCACTACTGATACAGGCTTCTTTCTGCCTCATCTCCCTGTTTCCACTTTTCAATTTTCTGAATGGCTGCAGTAAGTGCAATAGTGTTTTTCTTCAAAAACCAATTTTTCAGAAGCCAGTCCCTCATAAAGATCAATTGGTCAAATAATCAATTAACTAGCTTTATCAAATTATACAATAGTCTTATAGTCAGTAAATATCAATGAATACCTACTCTGTGCTAGACACATTTCTAAGACACTGAGCCAAATAGGAGGAAAACAAGTAGTGAAAATAAGGATTCATTTGAATAGTCAATAAATATGATTATGTTATCAAAAATATTATTGGACATAGTTACTGTGTGTTCTTATTTGCATTAATTTAAGGAAATTTTTATTTGGTCTAAAGCTATAGAATATAGGATAGTTTAGTTTACTTTACAACATAATTTTATTAAGATATTTATGAGATATATGTTGTAGAACAGCAGTGTCCTATAGATATATAATGTGAGCCATGAATTGGAGCACTTATGTAATTTTATTTATTTATTTTATTTTATTATTATTATATTTTCATTTTTTTAAGCAAGGCAACCCTTGGTTGACCTCACAGATTGCAAGGAACTTGTCAGCTTACAATCTCTTATTTATTACATATTTTTTTATTTTTTATGCCTACAGCACCTGGTCTTTCTAGGTGGTCTCCTATCCAAGTACTAACCAGGCTTGACTCTGCTTAGCTTCCAAGATCAGATGAGATCGGGCATGTTCAGGGTGACATGGCCGTAGACAATTTATGTAATTTTAAATCTTCTAGTAGTTGCATTAAAAAAGGAAAAAGAAACAGGTAAAGTTAACTTTAATAATAAATTTTATTAGCTCAGTATATTTAGAATACGTATTATTTTTATACTGTATTCTAAATTCTGTGTGCATTTTACTCTTAGAGAATATCTCAGTTTGGATTAGACACATT
The DNA here is from genome assembly GCA_004027375.1 of Macroglossus sobrinus. Classification (NCBI taxonomy): domain Eukaryota; kingdom Metazoa; phylum Chordata; class Mammalia; order Chiroptera; family Pteropodidae; genus Macroglossus; species Macroglossus sobrinus. The sequence goes on along the minus strand of PVKZ01001663.1, from coordinate 135,492 downwards.
TCAGCTGCTCTATAGCAACATGTGGCTGGTGACTAATGAATTGGATGACATAGTTGTTTAATATATTGGGCATGTTGACTATATTAAATATGTTCTTGACATTTAGTTGAGTATATATAATTGTATATTCTTAAATAAGAATATATTAATGAGAGATGCATTTATAGTTCTGAGTGATATATTTATCACCTCATCCAATTAATATATTAGTTGAATATATCCATTTCAGTGAAGACTATTTTATAGATTATATTATTGATAATATTGAATATGTTTCTAAAGAATATTTCTAAAGTTAATTTTTATAGATTTAGAAAATTTTTTATTTCAATGATTACATCTTCAGCTATCTTTTTAAAAGTGTAGATTCATCCCTTTATCCCCCTTCATCATCTGAGACTAACCTCTTCTTCCATGTCTCATTCTGCTGTCCCTGTACATTTCAGGTTGTAGTCAAGTAGCTGCATAATTTCCCCCCAATACTATGTACTTTCAAATTTCTGTGCTTTTCATATTCCTCTATTTTTCTGAAAAATCCCTCACCACTGGGTCTGGCTTGTATACTTCTACCCATCTGGTACTCAATTTATTTGTCTTATGGATAATTTTTTATTCAGGTTTTAGTCAGAAAACTGAAATTGGTCTACATAATTAGAATAGTGCCAAGAGCTAATAGACAATATCTGGCAGTTTTTTTTTATTATTATTATTTTAACTTTGGTTAATTGCTTTCTCATTTTTTATAGCATATAAAACATTTATTTATTTTTTGGGGGGATAGAGCTGATTACATTACATTTTTTTTTTTACTATTTACTTTCTTAACTAAACATTAACATTGACTAGTTTGATTTTAAAGTATCAAAATAGAGCAAGTATATTTTTTAAATTCCCATCAGATTATTTTTTAAATAATATCATTCCTTTATTGTTACTTTAAGAATCAACTGTTACTTTAAGAATCATGAGAGTCTTTGTTGGAAAAGTATTTCTGATTGCTTCAAATAAATTTTAAGTTGGCCAGAGACTCTCCTTACTATACTGAATTTGTATCTACTGAGTTATTCTTTATATTGACATAAAGATCTTATGTGGCCCATTGACCTTGCTTGACAGAATGAATCTTGGTAAAGAGAGAATGAAGGAAGGAATATTTCTTAGAGTAAGACCCTTCTAAGACTGCAGAAGCCGGTTTCACTGCCATCATTATAGTTACACCTGACACTTTTATAGCCATAGTGGTTGCTGAGGTAGTTTCAGCTTGCAGCACCATAATGTCTCCAATGAACAAGCAAATGAATTCCAGAAGGCTTCTTTAAGATTCTCTTTTTCTCCCATACTATGATAACTATTCTGAGCTGGAAAAAAAAAAGAAATGATACCCAGATGGAGATGAGGTGGGTAGGCAATTTTCAAAAATGCAATCTAGAATTCATGTTTTATTACTTTCTCTACGTAAGTCAAGCAACCTACAAATGCTTATATAACTATCATGAAGCTCCATAACCCTATTCTTTTATTAGTAGAAAAAAATGGTATAAAGACAAGTAAAGAGTAGAGGGATTTGAACGTGATCTCAAAGGTAAAAGGTAATCATCATTCTAGATTCTCTAGTGCGGAATGAACTACATAATTTCTTCATGTCAGGATGAAGAATAACTCAATACTCACCTCATTAAGAATACGATGTACTCTGCAGCTCCAAACATAAAGCCAAGGAAGCAACTCTTAGCTTTAATTCATAGCAATATGGCCTCCAAGAGATTGTTGCTTCATTTAAACCATTCACTTTTAAACATTCAATTTCCTCTTTTTATCACTATCAGATATACACTAAATCCATCACAGATTTGTAATGAGAATGTTTGAGAGAGGCTTAGATTTGGATGAAACCTGAGAAATCATTTAGTGTAGTGCTTTTGCAAAATTCTAAATCCACCATTAGTAATTATCCAGACTCTGTTTTAAACACTTCAGGGATGGGGAGCTTACATCTCCCACCCAGCACTGTTCATTATGCCTTTAAACAGCTGTAAATGTTAGAAGGTTGTTAATGTTGACTCAGAAATGTACTTTCTGCTCCTCAGACCCATTTCTTCTCTGAAACCATAGAAGGAACTCATATTTCCTCTGTGTGACAAACCTGTAGCTATTGAAGGTTGTCATTATGGAAATAAATGAAGACCATCCAAATAAGAACAAGCAGAAGCTATTTATACAGAGCTTCTTGTAGCAAGGGAATCAGCCACCAGACTTGTATTTACCAGAGACCAAAAGGCAGGTAGAGGAGTGGAAAAGCTTTATAATGAGAAAAAAAGGTTGGGAGTGGGGAGCAGCGAAACTCTAAGTATGTTTTGATTGGAAGTAGTTGGCATGGAGAGGCTGGAAGCAGACTATCTGGAAGCAGATTATTTTATGCAGCTAGTTTGAGGAGCATAGTTGACTTTCTCTGGTTGGTCCTTTTTGGAAATGGAGGTAAGAGGAGGAAAACTGGCCTGTATCAGCAAAGTCCTGAATGTGTGGGGCTAACTGCTGCAGAAATTGTGATTTGGCTTTACTGGGTAATTCTAGCCGAGGTTGTGGCTGAGTGTTGTAATATGCTTGTGATCTATCCATTGTCGGTTTGTGTAGTCAGTCTCTCAGTCTTCTCTTTTGGTTGCTTTCTCCCTTTCAGGAAGTTGGCCAAAAGGCAGGACTAGAGATCCACATCTTTGCTGCTTGATTCTTTACTTGTCTCCATGGTCAATTGTGTCAGAAGAGCTTACTGATTTTTTTATGTTGTATTACCATGGTGGTCATCTGCTCAGAAAGTACTGCACAGAAGCTTTTAAGACTTGTATTAAAACACTAAGATTAGGCCTTCAGAAGACAGAATTCAGTGGACTGGCATCATGACCACTGTGATAAAAATGAGAACAATAGAAAGTTTTTTAAGATGCTTCTGAACCAAGAATATGAATTGCCAACCAAGGCCAAAGGAATGATCTCACTGGTCATAAGGATCAATCTTAGAAAGCCAAGTAGCTTTTTTTCTAAAGGTCATATAGAGCCTTTTCTACCTTACCTGTTTCATGGAATCAAATGAAGCAAGTATTAGCAGTGGCACAGATACTACTGTGATTAGTGGCTAAGAAATCTAGATTATCACTATCTCTTGCCAAGGAATTGAGACCGATCTGTTTTAATTGTTTACATAAACAATGAATCAATAACTCACCCAGGTAAAGTGTCTGAATAATCAAGGGTAGCCTCATTTTGGAGCTTGCATCTGAATTATAATGTACAGCTTTAACAATTTATAGAATTAGGGTGTCTGTGTACAGATAATGTAATACTATTCCTAAAGGGTATGAGATATTGGTATGAGGTAAGCAAGATGAGCCATCCTGCTGCAGAGGAAGTCATATCACATAAGTATCCAGGAAAAAGGCATAATTTGTGCCATGATGTTGAAACCCGAGCCTTACATTAGCTGGATAAGCAGAGATTGGTGATAGAATAATTTTGCTGTGATCTAGAAATTTTAATAAGCATGGAGCAAAAGAAAAAAAGGGCCATTATGAGCAAGTGACAACAAGGAGTCTACAGAAAATGAGAAGAAGGAATGACCGTAAGTAAGGAGATGAAAAACAAAATAGGAATTAAGGGTTTTGATCTAACATCTTGGGCAGAAGCTGCCCACTATCTGAAGTCATCGGATTGTTCTAAAGGCCTTGGGACATCTGTCTGCCATGAAGATCAGCTGTTTCCAGAGAAACTCTCTTAATGCTCAGTTTGAGGTCCCCTATTAGAACAGGTGCCTGTTTTGTTGATTCCGGATTGCTTCTGTAGTTGTGACATGTTAAACCAGGGATTCACTCCAGTGAGTCTTACTTCTGTATTTGTTGTTAAGAATACTTGGTAGAATCCCTTTGCATGAGCTTCAAGAGCAGTTTTTCTCTGATGTATCTTCCAACAGGCGAAATCTCATAGTTGAATATTGTTAAGAGGCTGTTAAAAAAGATACTTTGAGTGTGACCTTTACGTCTTGGTGATAGGTCTGGTTATAGCACATGGGTCTCTTGCAATATTTCGCGATGTCTGTGTACAGCAGGACAGAATATAGTACCATAGATAAAACCGTGAACACTGTCTTCCAGTTGCCAGTTCAGAGGGAAGGGAACAGTGTGCCCAAGGGAGTGACCTGTACCGGCATAAGGAAGAGCAGAAGTGCCTTCGGTCAAGGGAACTCAAGGGTTTCTGAAAGTTGTGTGTTAAACTTATCTAAGAATGTCATTGATTCTGTCTGCTTTCTCAGAAGCTTGTAGATGAGAGCAGCGTGGTTTCTGAGTCAGGGGTAATGCCCTATAGAGTTCTTTTATAAAGCTTCTTGTGACATGTGTGCCTGTGTACGTGATTAAAAAGTTTGTATTCCCAAGCTGAAAACAGGAAATCCGGTGGTTTTTTAGCAACTATAAAGAAAGTAGCTTTTTTTTGCCAAAAAGATGTTTCAACCTCTCCTGAAAACAGATATACAATTACTAAAACACATTCCGGTCTCTTCTACTGTAGAAGCTGTGGAAAATTCCTCAGAAGGTGTTCAGAGGGCCCTCGAAGCTTTGGATCCTGGCCATATCCCACCTTTGCAGGTTTTCTAGAATTATACTGTTGACGAGTGACACATGACTCAAACATGGCCTCTGGTGTCTTTTTAAAGTTTCCCTAGTCATGTTGATTTAAGAGTAACCAATTTATCTGTGCTATGCTGAGTAGTTTCACTGAGAAATTTAGCTAATAACCATTTGAAACCATCTGCTGTCACCAGGAGGCTGTCTTGAGAGAACTGGAGATTATCTGAGTGAAGCTAGAACCATGTATATTTTTTTCATTTTTCCTTTTCAGAATGAGGCTATCTGTGGATATTTCATATTAGTTTCCTTTATAGATTTTTCCTTTAAGAGTTTAGATAGGAGCATAACCTTGGTTAAGGCTGCTTGTTTGGCAAAATAATCCACCAGCTAGAGTATTTCCTTTAGCATCCATATCAAGTGGGCTTAATCATCTTGAGATTCTTCACCCTAGCATGGGTCAGGAAAACTTCAGGACCCTTAGCTAGATACCCACTGTGACCTGTTTCTGAGTTGCTTAGCATGAGTTTTCTTGTCAGGTATATTTCACTTTTTCTCAACTACCTATAAATTACCCAGTTTCACTTTTGAAATCTAATACCCTATCTCCCCACCCCTTTAGCCTTTGTCCTAAAATGTCATATATACCCAATGTTGCCTCACTATCTTTGGAATTTTCATGCTTATGTGAATTTTCCTCAGGTATTATTAAACTTTGATTTCCTTCCATTATTATTCTCTGTTAATTTTATTATTGGCCCAGCTAGAAGAACTTAGAAAGTGGGAGAAAAAGTATTAATTTTTTTCAGCCCACCCACAAGAGAGAGTGGTTTTCCTCCTTAAAAAGGTTATAACCTCACTAGTCGGTTATGTTTTAGCAAAATTATAATTTATCTTCTGAGACTTTATGTAACTTTTTTGCTAAAGCCGAGAGCAAATAAATGGAATCGCTCTTATAAGATTTCTCTTCTCTGAATAAAACCGGAGATCATGTATTATTGCATCAGAACTGAATTATAAAGGAAACTTAGATCTTTTAAGTCTTGATTGGGAACCTGGGAAAAACAGAAAGGGACCTCAGTGAACAGCTGGGGCATGACTATGCTGGTGTCCTGTCATCCTCCCCAGGTGAGGACAAAAGGGAAAGTTTGGAATAGGAAGAGAGAAGGCTTCAGATATGTTCTGGTTGGGGAATGTTGGATGGGGAAGCAGGCGTGGGCTAATAAGAAGCAAAGGATGTTATATAATCAGTTTGGGAGCATATTTGTCTTTTAATGATTGGTTCTGAGTTGGAAACAAAGGCAAAATAGGGAAGCTGGTGGTTACTGACCCAAGTCCTGACCATCTGGGGACTAGTCGCTGCTGAGGTTGTTTGGCTTTCTATAAATCTTATGTAATTTGTCTCCAACTACATCTAGAAGTGATTTAAAAAATAATTAATGTATGAGGTAAGATTTTTGCAAAACAGAAATATGTTGTACTTAACAAACTACTGGCAAACACCTAAAGACATGGACTTTTTTTGGTAAGACTATTAGTATTAAATTTTCTCTCTATAATTGTGTTGTTACAGAAGATCTTGATGATTTAAGAATGGAGGGAGTAACTACCCTGGTACCTTCTGGGAGCAAATTTAACCAAGGTCGTGCTGTTCACCCTGCTGAACCTCAGGCCAAGGTCACACTGAACATCTGTTCAAGGTGTGCCAGGTAAAACAGATCATAGGTACAGTATATGTAAACGTGATTTTGATGTTTAAAAGCTAAGAGTTCGATACAAAGCGTGTGCTCCTCTGTGTTAGGCAAAGCTTTTCCTTCTCTTTTTCTTCTGTGCTGACACTGGCGGGGAGGGGGGCAGGGCGGGGGGGGGGCGGGCGTCAGTCATGCTCTCCTTGTGCCCAGTGCCACTCAGACCAGTGGGGAATCAAAGAGTTTAGAGCGTCTTCACTTCACAAATCTGAAACTATTTTAAGTCTTTTTTGTTTCTGAATTTCATTTGCTATCTGCCTTTTTGTTCCCTTTCAAAGGAAGATTCAAGGGGCTCCAAAAGTTCAAAGCCACTTTTAAAGCACCTGCATAAAGCATGGGTTTGCCCAGGTACACTTTCAGAGCTGATATTATTGGCCTCTTAACCTGCTCCTTATCCTGTTCACCTCCTGGAAAGAATTTAATCAGCTTGACGCTTTTCAGTTTTGGCAGCTGGAAGCAATCTTTGCATGTACTGTATGTGGCCAAAGAAGTAGCTTAAGTTACTGCCAAGCCAGATCCCAGTGCTGGTCTAGCAGAAACTCACCAAAGAGCTGGGATTCATTCTTCCGTAGGAACTAAATCTCATTTGCAAAGAGGTTTTTAAGCCTGTTTAAATGAGGAAACAAGCCTTCTCACCCTTATGTAAATAGCACAGATTAGCAAGAACAATGCTCTGGCTGGCCGCTTTTATCTCCCTTTCTTTATGTCTCCCTATTCCTTTGTGCTGTTAGAGAGGGGGATTAGCTGCCTGGAATTAGGGAGGGGGAAAGTGTAGGAAAACCTGATCTGATTTCTGTAGCATTTCCTCTTTCCCTTTTACCTATTTAGAATTTTCATTAGAAAATCAAAGGGTGTTGTTTGGGACCATTAAGAGGAATGTCATAGCACAGTGAAAACACCAGTAGAAACGTTGCTTAGACAAGTGATGTTTAGGTGAACTGGCTTTTTGGTGAGGGCTGTGAAGATGGTAGTGTTCATGTGATGATAGACATCCTGAGTATACAAAGCCATCTATGGAAGAATTGTTTGGCATTTTTAATAAAAACTTTATTTGTACATTTGCGGTTTGACTGGAGAGGGGGAGTGCTTGATCCTTCACATCATTTGGAAGTGGTTGGGATATGAGGTGTTGATTTTTCAAAAAAATTATGGAAATAATATGTTTTACTAAACTGTTGAGGACAGTTTAGTAAAGGACCAAGTACATACGCAGCCCTAAATTATTTGCCATTCACTTTCACAGTGACTGAGTTAGACTGTAAATAGCAAACAATCCGTTTTTAAGGTGAGCCCTTAACTCGATTTATTGAAGAAATATTCAGTTCAATAACTTGTTACATTTACTGCATTCTCACTATGTACCAGATACTATTCTAAGCACATTTATAAATATAGAAGCTTATTTAATTCTCCAATAATGCTGGGCATTAATTACTGTTATTATCCGTATTCTACAGATAAGGAAACTGAGACATGAGTTGGTTAAATAACTTGTCTAAAAGAGCACAGCCAGTAGGTGGCAAAATACATTTTCAAACCCAGGCAGTATAGCTTGAAGGTCTGGTTCGTCATTTTGTTTTGTTGCTAAACACTAAGCTACTGTCTGAAGGTGAAGATGGAGGCCTAAAATAGATAGAAACGCTGAAATAGAAAGAGGTTTAGGTATTTGAAATGACGAGCATTCACAGATGTTTTGATGGAGAATAAGGCAGTGTATTTTAAAAAGGAAGCTAGAGACATATTGATTTAGGGTAATGTGATAACTAGTATAGAAGACAGAAAGCTGTTAATATTAGAGAAGCTGGTCTAGCCAAAGTTTAAAGTGGAAGGAAACTAATATCAGTTGTTAAGAACTATAAAGAACCTGAGATTTTACCCTGTTTGCAGCCTGTGAGTCTGCCACTGTTTTATAGATGCTGGCAGAAGCCACGAAATTCCTGGGTCAGAGACCAAGCTCTTACTTAGTCCTCATGACAATAACCAGAGTTCAGCATTTGCACTGGATTCCTGAGGTACAAATCTCAAAATGACACAAATAAGAAAGCAGATTAAAATATATGAGAGGATTCCTAAGTTTAGGAACCCCGACTGTTTTACAATGGGAAGTTAGCACTGTACTGCACTAGAGAGAGACTGTCACTGTCTTCAAAGGCTGTTTATAAACATGTCAGAACAGAATGTCCAAAACAAAGACTGTCAGCATCTCTGCTCACAGAATATGTAGAATGTGAGAGACTCACAGAGAATTGTCTCCCAGTAATAGAATGGGCTACTTTTGTAATGCATTGATGATGTTATCAGAATTTCCCGTAATTAATTCTCAAACATCAGCTTATGTTGCTGACTCATACTCTCCTAGTTGTATTATACTTTTAGGCCAGGGCTGAGCAGTTATATGAGGCAGAAGTCATAAACTGAAAGACTGTGGGTAGTGTCTAGGTTTGTATGTCCACATAACATTTAAAAATACTGGATTAGTACCAAGTTTACATAAAAAATGAGATTTTTATCATCTCTTGAAAATCTATACAGGTGATAAAAATGGGCCCACATTCCCAAATGGTTCCATTCCAGTTGCTTTCCCCTCGAGACCTTAGACCCAGCAGCTTACCTCTGACTGTCTGTCCAGCTTCACTCATTCATACCACCTGTCTGCAGTCTTTCGGCCTTTGTAACCTCTGACATACAGAAACATTGGAACTCCGAAGATAAGCAGTGAATCCTGCCTAGAGGAGCCCAGCCAGGCCACTGGGAGAATGATCTGGTCCTGCTGTCTCAGGATACCAGGTGATGGTTAGGGATTCGTGGTAGGCGGGCTGTAAGATTAGAATGACCAGGCGGTCTCTCAGACCTCAGTGAGTCCACCAGAAATCCAGCTCTGCAAACCAGACCCGCACGGAGAAAACAGATGCTCCATTTAGAGAACAGTGCCCTTTGTCATTGCTCTCTTTGTTGCACTGATACCAGCCTGGAAGAGAACTGTGAGAGAGAACACAGGCTTCATAAAGGAAGCCAGACACAGGATTTTGGACCTGGGATCAGGATTTAATTCCAGATCTTACTGGACTGGAGAAAGTATGTTGCTCATGGATAAGAAAGTTTAAGATAATCAATGTTAAGTTAAACCATGTACTTACCAAATCTCTTTAAGGCTTTATAGCAAAGGTAGAACAAAAAGACAAGTCTTTTGAAGTCTGGCAGAGGCCCTGATATCCACATACCCTAAATTACCTACTGCGTCATCTTGGAAAATGTATGCAAATATTTAGAAAATCTAGTCTGTCCTCTGTGAAGCGGAGTTTCCGTGATCCCGGGGACCTCCAAGGACAGTGGAGGAGTCTGGACGGGGACGTGTGGGCAGAGGCAGCGCGTGCTCGCAGTGCGAGGCTCTCGGGGGACGGGTTTGCTCTGCTGTCCTCCCCGAACCTGGGCTGATTACTACGTCAGCACTCGAGAACTTTGAAATGCTTTGAGTTCCCTCAGCCACCATCGTTTTAACTGCCCACGTGATAGCCCTCAGTTATGAAGTTTTCCCTCCATAGAACCTCATTTTCCTGACTTCAGGAATCTTCTCTTGCCTTAGGCTTCTGACTGGGGAGAAGATGATGGTCCTCTCCCCAGGATTTCTGTGTTTGGTAAAGCAGTGTAAGGGGACGACATCTCTGTCTGTTGTTTCTTAGCATTTTAAGGTCAAGGAATCATTTTTTCACCTGGAGCTGGAGAGGTAAAATGTAGTAAGGGAGCTTAATGTGTGTCTTGTGATCTGGAAGTAATGCTATAGCCCCAAGATCTTATCCACAACCTCAATTTAGAGTCAGTGACACTCAAGCGACGTTCAGAGCTTCTGTGAATAACCCATCAAAGATCAAGTTAGTGTAAAGAGATGGAGCCTGCCCTTCAGATTGTTGTTTTCTTCAATTTCTTTTTCAAATATCGTACCACTTATGAGCCACTTATGGGGGCACAGTAGCTAGAAGTGAGCGTGCATTTGATCTGTCCAAAACGTTTTACACTTGGTCAAGCTGAGGGCACACAGCTGAAGGCCGCCGAGCCCTTCTCACTTAGAACCAGTCGAAGACATAGTCTGTAATGAGGTTGATCTACTGGGGATCCACTGGGGATCACTGCGAGGTGTAAGATACACTTGACCAGGGAAGGACTTCCACTCTACAAGGCATCAGAATGAGAGGAATTCAGCCCACTCTAAATTACTCCGGAAAGTTGTATGTGGAACAAAATGGCCAAAATACGAAGGATGTCAAAAAGTTTATTAATTAACAAGTTACAGGAAATAAGATCAGAGAATTTCTTATAAATATGTCATACATGGTTAGAAAATATAGAAGGAGAAAGCTTGAGTTTTTAAGCTGGAAAATTATCCAGGACTGCAATACTCACTTACTCCTCCTTGGTGGCCTTAGTCAGTGTGGACATGGCTGTGATTTGTGTGATTTAAACAAAGATATGACATCATCTGGCAGGTGAAAAAATGAATGGCTGATGGATATCTGACCACCAAGATATATTAAGATTTTAGCCCAAAATATCTATTTTTTTCCCATTACATTATAGAAGAAGCCATTATGAAACTATAATTTTAAGTAAATTAATTATTTTCTGTGTAGGATATAGCAATGTCTTTCTAATTGGTGATTTTGTTTATTACAAGGCAGTTTTTTAGTAGATTATTTTATGTATTACAAGGTAGGTTTTTAATATATTCTTTGAGTGTCTTGACTTGACTTTTAGCGGATTCCACTAATACAGCTACAAATACTTGAATGTCATGAGCAAAACAAGTTTCATTTCTTGCCAAGGAGTCACACTAAGTCACAGTGACTAAAAAGTCGTGTCGGTAGGGCCATACCACAAATTCTCAGGAATCGTCAGTAAAACTTTTATAGTTTTAAAAAAACAGCGGTTTGCAAAATTGTGAGTTTTGAATTAAATTTCTCTATTAAATAACTTAAATTTTTTGTTTAAAGATAACAGTTAAAATACAAACAACAAGCAGACAAATGTGGATACCAAGGTACCAAATTACTATTTCAGTGAAATTTATAAGCCATTTTTCTGGAAAGACCACCCACTGCCATTCTGAGGAGTTAAATCTTGTTTTTGTGAATTCCTGCCAGGGCATTCTGGGTGGTAAGATGCTGTTTGTTTTTGATGGTGCAAGTGTTCACATTCATTCATGCTTAACATCAATAGTGCTCAGAAAGAGGAACTGAAAGCCATTTTAAAAGCGATTGGATTATAGAGAACATGCAGTGATACTGTCTCAGGAACTGCAGCATGAGTATGCGGGGAGGAATTTGTTTCCAAACAGCCTGCTGATTCTTAACTGATTTGCCTCACTTCATTGTACCAAAAACTGTTCATCATTTCTCCCAGACATCATGACATTAAAATAGTGAGTTTAGTTGTATGTTGACATGATAAAATTAAAGCAGATCATCATTAGTGATGGAATGCTAAAGAAAAGGTAAGTGTCAAACCTCATAAATGTGAATTAATTTTATACTGGCTATATTAGGATTTACTGGTTGACTTGAGTAAACCTACATAATTAATTATACATTATATCTGTTTCACTTTCTTGTGCATTTTTTTCTTTTTATCTTCAACTACACTTGTAAGGTTTATATTCAGTGAGTTCCCATTGGAAGGAAAAGCAAGCAAAACTGACATGAACGAAAATGAATAAGGACAAAAAAAGGACACTATTACTTGTTTAAAGTTAAAAGTTTTTCATAAAATTGACTTCCTACTCCTAGAGGATTAAAAGGTCCTGTTTGAGTTACGAATACTGTGCACACCCTACTGCCATGTTTTAAGTAAGTGACAAAAATATTTAATATGAACTGAAATGCATAAGCTCACACTCTGTGTCAAGTACTGTGACAAGCTCTGAAAGTAAAAATTAATATCCTTGACCCCTAGGGACTTAAAATCTAGCTGGAAAAAGACATGTAAACAGATAAATGTGAACTAAAATGTCAGATGGCAGAGTCTATGGAAAGAATGAAGCCTAGTAAGATGGCTAGGTTATGCCAGGTATGATTGATGGTTGTTTTATGGGGCTGTCACTGTGAGAGAAGTTTACACCCTTGGAAATATTGACCTATGGCTTTCATTGTTCATTCAAGATCTGCATGAAAAAAGAAGTGAGAACCACAGACATCAGTCGTGAGCTGGGAACCACTTCATCTCAGTTAATACCATATTAATTTCACATTTTTTAAAATTTATAAGTCAGTGTAAGATCCTCCCCATCCCCACTTTTTTCAGTAATTGTTTTGTGATTGAGTAGGGAGAACCTTGAATGCACATGCACATACACACGCACCATCTAAATCGCTGTTTTATTGCTATGTGACAAAGAGCTAGGGCTTTAGAGCATTGGAGACCAGGGTTGGAATCTCAGTTTGGCCAATGAACAATTTGGGGAAATCACTTAACCTCTGTAAACCTCAGTTTACTGTTTGTAACATGGAGGTGATAATTTCTGCCCACGGGATTATAGCAGAGTGGAATGGCTAGCTCAGTTTCGAGCAGTCTACTCTGAAAAAAAAAAAAAAAGTCTAAGATAAATAATCATATACTTTCAAAAAAAGTTATGTACACATTTGAAATCCAAGGAAGTCATATTTTGTGCTCAGAGAAAAAAAGTATTAAATTGAAGGTCTGTGAAAATGTCATAAAGTTTTAGAGAGTAAAATATTAAGGGTAATTTCATTGATTTTTAAACTAAAAACATAAAGGTATTTTGATTATAGTGACTTTTTCTCATCATCCCTCTCTCTGTGCTCGTACCAGTCTAAATATACATGTTTATACTATAAAGAAATTGCCTAACAATGCATTTCTGAGAATGTATCCTCATCTTTAAGTGGCACATGACAGCAAAGCCTGCATGACAGCACATCTGTTTACGACATGGTTTACTGAATATTTTAAGCCCACTGCTGAGACTTACTGCTAAGATAAAAACAGATTTCTTTCAAAATATTACTGCTCATTGACAGGGAACCTGGTCACACAGAGCTCTGATGGAATTAAACAATGCAATGCATGTTGTTTTCCTGCCTGCTAATGCAGCATCCATTTTGCAGCTCATGGATCAAGTGGGGGGAGGCAACCCTTGGTTGACCTCACAGATTGCAAGGACCTTGTCAGCTTACAATTCCTTATTTTTTATTTTTTACTCCTACAACACCTGAGTTCCTAGGTAGTCTCCCATCCACGTATTAATTAATCAGGCCCGACCCCAGTTAGCTTCCAAGATCAGACATAATTTCAACTTTTAAGTCTTATTTAAGAAATACATTTTGTAAGGCTAGAGCTACTGGAGACAGTGATGATACCTCTGATGCATCTGGGCAAAGTAAATTGAAATCCTTCTGCAAAGCGTTCATCTAGATTAACACACTGGTTACCATTCTAGATGCCATTAAGAACATTCATGATTCATGGGAAAAGGTCAGAATAGCAACATTAACAGGAGTTTGGAAGAAGTTGATTCCAACTGTTATAGATAACTTGGAGGGATTTAAGACCTCAGTGGAGGAAGTAACTGCAGATGTGCTGGAAAGAGCAAGAGAACTAGGATTAGAAGTGGAGCCTGGAGTTGTGACTGAATAGCAGCAACCTTGTGATAAAACTTCAGCGAACGAGCAGTAGCTTCTCAAGGATGAGCAAAGAAAGTGGATTCTTGATATGGCATCTACTCCTGGTGAAGATGCTGTGGAGATTGTTGAAATGACAATAAAGGATTTAAAATATTACATAACCTTAGTTAATAAAGCAACAACTTTTTTGCCATTGTACTGAAAAAGATTGGGGCAGAAATGTACTTTATTAAATAAATATGCCTGTGAGGTATGAACTCATATTGATACTTCCAAACCAATTATAATAGTATAGCATTCCTATTTAAATTCTTGGTTCTATAATTGAAACTTTGTTTCTTTTATACTGAAAATCTTTACTTCTAACAACATATCTAATTACTTATTTCCTGTACTGACAACTGAAGACAATAGATCACAGATGAAATAGAGGGTGTCCCAAAATTCTTAGTGTAGTTTTAAATTGTTATAGCTTAAAACTGCTATAAGACCTTTGGGATACCTGTACAAAATGTTACCAACAATAAAACCACTGAATTAATTTTAGAAATTCTATGTAATTCCTTTCATTTTTAGATTACATTGATTACCAAAGATTTGGAGTGAAGTTACTTTTTTTAGAGTCTATAGAGTCTATTATTATGCCTTACTCTGTGTAACACTGTAATAATGAATCTTTGGAGAATGGTTTCATCTATTATTTCAGTTCACCTTTAATTTGAGACCATTGCTGGACATTCTAATATCCAAAACAGCTTCTACTTTTAGCTACTAATTTTCTCTTGTTAGAGATGGTCAACTTCTACAAGGAAGGAGGGTTCAACTTTAAATGGAGATGTGGAAAAATACTTGGAAATTATGTAACATGGTTTTATTTCACCACCATCTGGCACATTCACAATGTTTTAATACATATCTGTACATATAAGATTCATATATATGACTTTGCCTGAATAAAACAGTTATTCCATATTATTATTATTAAATTTCTAGTAATTTGAAATTACTATATCTTTATTCATTAATACTGTTTTTAATTATATTAAATCCTGATGTGTTCTACAAAATTTATAATTTTATTTTTTTGATCCATAGATCAAAAATCATACATTGATTTATACATATAATATAAAAATCTAAATGATTCTCCCCATTTAATTTTCCCACTGTACATCAGTCTCCTATTTTTCACAGGAATATAAGGAAATATTTTGAGTTTTATGATTTCTACATTTTTGTATGAGTAGCAAAGAATAATATAGGTATTAAAGCACTTGGGGTTTTACCTAAAATTCTTTAAACTGACTTATGGGTTGAAAACCACAATATACTCTGTAACAATATAAATTTAAGCATTTCAGTGCTAATTAAAAATACTATGCAAGATACTATGTTATGTAAGCATAATATATAAACTAGAATACACTTAAATTTTAAAAAGATAATTGGAAAATGTGTCAGCTATGATACCTGTGGACCATACTTCAAAATTTTCATGAAAAATTTCTAAATATTGAATTTCTAGATTATTTGGATTTTCTAGAAGCACTTATAAAATACAGTGGCATTTGCATTTTAGTGAAATCTCATATTTTACATCATGTTTACATAAAGCTTTAACTTTACGCTGTTATAGTGCAGAAATCTAAACTTTTACATGGAATCAAATGACGTTCCTTACATTCCCAGAATTACATTCAGCAATAACTGTACCAATTACTACAAAATAAAACAGTTTTCTTAAAGTAAACCAATAAATCACCCAGTTTCATTACAAAATAATTTTTCTTATTGCAAATTAAAAGGCATCTGATACAAATTCCTTGATTTTGACTATATGTGTGTATGGCGGGGGAACTCCACAACAGGATTTAAAACTCAGGGTTTACCTGATGGGAGGGAGGGAGGGAGGTATTCATCCTGCTCCTGTCTTCTAGAATCTCGGCTTTGGCAAATTAGACCCCTAGCTTTAGACCCAAGGCACTTTTTAATCCCTTTGCCTGTGACTTTAACCTAAAGTTAAATTCTTCTTTTGGAGCTTAAAACTGCTAAGGGGAAAACAGACTTATTGGTTTGAAAATTTAACTCAGACAGGACTGTGTCAAAGGAGCCTCTGTCCAGTGTCCCCACAGCTTCCTTGGATTCCCAGGCACCGCTGCTCAGGTGCTATGGGTCCAGCTGAGAACCTGCAGCATTATACTTGTGCTGGACGCTAAACACAGCCACCTCACCATCCACGTGCATCTGCTCTGATTGACGGTTTCTGTAAACCTACAGAGACTGTGACTCTTGGTGAGGGCAGCGAAACAGCTGTGAGAGCAACTTAGAGAAATTCATGTTGGGCACACTCCACAAAGAACCCCTTCTTGGAATGTTGCCCAAGATGAGTTCACAAGAGTAGCCACTCTCGTGGACCTACTTCCTGCCACACTCAATCAGCATCCTGGTGTTGGAAGTGGTGTTGAACTTGACAGAAGGATCAAGAGCAGAAGAGGAGGAGGAGATGGAAAGGATTCTAGTGACTTAAAATCTCATAGCATTTTGTCTTAAAATCTCATAGCATTTTGGGAAAAAAAGTAAATTTGTTTGACTGTCTGCCTTGTCAACCTTTTAGCAAGAGCAGCTCCTAGAAATGTTGAAGGCATTGTGACAAACACCGAGAGGCAAATAAATGTCAAATGACTTCATGGATCTTGGTGGGTTTACAGATGTCACTGTTGCTGTTCGGTTGTTTGTTCATGGGGTCGGTGCCAAGTTTGACTGAAGGATTAGCCTCTGTGAATAGTCTGCTTGGAACGACAGGTACATTGTGAGAAATGTTTGATTCTATCATGTTATTGAGCCACTAGTGTCAGTGATGAATTTCACTCACTCGTTGTGGACATAGCCATCATCAATTCCATGATTTTTATGAGAAATAGTACCTGAATATTCTGACTTGCCTTCCCACACTGCAGTATGGTGGCTTATCAGTAATAAAGTTTTCTTGCAATTTTTTGAGCTAAGGGCTGAGATTGAAATCTTTCTGAAGAGAAGAATCACCTTAAACCACTGTTATTAAACACTGGATGGCATTGGAAATGAGCTCTTGCTTCAGACTTTATAATATTTCCTAATGAATTCAATGTAAAATTATAAGGCAAGACAATACTTATATGAAAACCTTATACTGGGTAAACTTATTTTGATGACTAATATAGTTTCAGTCTCATTATGTCAAGCTGCTTTATATGCCTGTGAATTAATATTACCATCTGATAGTATCTATCTGTGTGAAAAGATGTAAAATCTCATTGCGAGTCATATTGACAGATGAAAGTTTGCTATCAATTTTGGCAAAAATGAAACTTAATTTTGAGAAATGACATCCCCCCAAATTCATTCTCATTAATAGACTTATATTATAAAAGATTGTGATTGATTATTATATTTTGAATTTAATTAACAAAAAAACATGGAAGAATTAATTCTCATAATTTTTACTTACAAACACAGACATTCACCCTGTCCATGACTCCCCCAAAATCAATATACTGCATTCAGACACACTATTTAAATTCATACTCATCACTTTTTGTGGTTATTACCATATATATTTCAATTGTTTGTTTGAAGGCACCTTTCCAAATAGATAATCCTTGAAACCCTGAGACCTCTACAGTTTTTTAAAAATAAAACAGCCTTATAATTAATTTGTAATATAGATATTAGTTCCTCTAAAGTATGAGGGTGGTTTTTAAAAAATTTCATTAGTTTCAAGTATACATTACATTGGTTACACATTTCTATAGTTTATAAATGATCCCCCTAATTGCTCCTTCTCTCCTCTGGCCCTCCATCTAGCCATTACATTAATGCTGACTGCATTCCCTATGCCATGCTCCCCATCCCTATGACCATCTATCAACTACTGATTTGTACTTTAACTCTTCACCCCATTCTCCCAGTCCCCCAATTTCCCCTCCCCTCTGTCCATCATCAAATTGTCTTCTATATTTGTGAGTCTGTTTTTTGATTAGTTTGTTCTTTTTGTTCTTAGATTCTGCATATACATGAAATCACATGGTATTTATCTTTCTCTGTCTGACATTTCATTCAGCATAATAACCTCTTTCTGTGTCATTGCAAATGGTAAGATTTCATTTTTTTAATGGCTGAATAATATTCCATTGTATATATGAACCATAACTTCTTTATCCACTCATTCGTTGTTAGGCTTTTAGTTGCTTCTATGTCTTGGCTATTGTGAATTGTGCTGCCATGAATATTAAAGTGCATAGATCTTCCTGAATTATTGTTTTGATTTTCTTTGAATAAATACCCAGAAGTGCAATTGCTGGGTCAAAAGGTATATCCATTTATAATTTTTTGAGAAGCCTCCAGACTGTTTTCCATAGTGGCTGTACCAATTTGCAATCCCACCAACAGTGTATGAGAGTTCCCTTTTCTCTGCAACCTCGCTAACACTTGTCCTTTGATTTATTGATAGCCAATATGAAGGTGGTTTTTTACTCTAAAGGGAATTTCAGAATTTTCTGAAAAGAGGTCTCCTCAAAGTTTTCTCTTGCTTCCCGTTTGAAGTCCTGAATGCGTGTCTGTGACTTCTGGGAACTGGTGAGGGAGGTGACTACAGAGTTTTATTTTTCTTTTTATAGCCTTCTCTTCCTACATATATTGCAATTCCATCTTTTTGAGATGGAAGTTAGATCTTCCAGGATATCTTGGTACTGAATTAAACCAAGGAAATCAAATAAATTAAGGACAAATAAAGAGAAGGGCTGGAATACTCTCCTGACTAGAACTGAGAAAAGCACCTAGAAAGTCTGATGAGGAACAAAAATAGTAGATCTCTGTTTTTGTTTTGTCTTCTTGAGTTTCTCTTTTTTCTTTTCTTTTTTTTTCTTGTTTGTTGTCAGTAATAGAAATAACACAGATAATAGTCAAAAACGCACATAGGCTCAGTTTATGATTGACACCTGAAGAGCAAAGAACACTGCTCAGTATGAACCATAGCCTACCATTCTCTGGAAATGAAAGAAAATAAGGAAGAAAACAACCAGAACTTGTCCATGTCCTATAGGATGCCTCTGCATTGCTCAGATTTGACTGGGTTATGCCACATTTGATGTAGAAAAAAAAAGACCATGGACTCAGTACCTTGCAATAGGATGTATGTCATTTTGTGAATATCTGCAGGCAGGAAGAACCGAGGTAAAGTACTCACCCAGCTTCTGGTGTGAAGATCTTGAGAAAACAACAGGATGTATGTCCAAATATCCTAGTCTTAGACCAGGGTAATGGCAGTAAAGATGGTGAGAAATTGTCAGATTTGGAAATCTTTTGAAGAGGGAGCTGACAGGATTTCTCCACAGACTAAAGTGTTATATTTGAGATAAAGTGATGAATTACAGATGATTTCAAGATATTGGCAACTGTGGAGTTCCGTCTGGTGAGGCAGAGAAGCCTGAGAGGGCTTGTTGAGGATGACGCAGCATCAGGAGTGTTTGCACATGTTCAATTTGTGAAGCCTTTTGGACATATATGGTCAGACTCTCTCCCTCAGCAGCAGAACTGACAGTCAGTAGAGAGGTTGTGTTCCCTTTTAGCAATGGTATGAAAGAAATTAAAGGGTTTTGTCATGTCTTTCCAGAACAGGCTTTGTGATTATTGACTAATCAGCTGCATTTATCAGAAACCTTCTCATGTCTCATAACCCTTCACCTCTCCCAGCACACTTGACTCAAGATCTGTCATAATCTGCTGGACTCGAGTTCCTTTTTAAAATTGTTTACCATCCTTTCGCTCTCATTAAAATAAATCTATGAGATCAGGGACAAGTCTGTCTTGGTTTACTT
Organism: Macroglossus sobrinus; assembly: GCA_004027375.1. Classification (NCBI taxonomy): domain Eukaryota; kingdom Metazoa; phylum Chordata; class Mammalia; order Chiroptera; family Pteropodidae; genus Macroglossus; species Macroglossus sobrinus. The sequence continues at coordinate 115,651 of PVKZ01001663.1, read as the reverse complement.
ACATATTCTCTATACCTTAAATCATTCCTGACCCACATGAGGTAATCATTAAATACTTGGATAAATCAAGTGTTGGAGGAATGTTAACGGGATTTGCTCCTTCTTCCTCTTTCTCTGTCTCTATCTCTCTGTTTGCATCTCCATCTCTATCTCCAGACTTGACTTTCTCTTCCCTACCACCCCCCACTCTCTATCAATCTCTATTTTTACTTCCAGAATCTACTTTCTGTTGGGCTGTTTCATGTGGTGGGACAGATGGCCCTGGCACCTGGTTGTTCCATGTTTATGATATTTTTAGGGCTTAGGCCCTTTCTCTCCCAGAGTTCATATGATAATCTTTAAAAAGATGCTGCTAACCTCTCTCCAAGTAATGTGCTACCAGAGGTCAGACATTGCATAGGGGTGGTGAGATCTCCAGTTAACCTTAGGTCATGATCTAACTTTTTTGTTACGGAAACAGACACCCCTTCCTCTAGTGAGGTACTCTGTCACTCCTTTTGAATACTTACTCTCCTCTATTCTTTCTTTTCTCTCCTTCAGGAACCCACCTTGGATCAATGTTACAGCTCCTCAGTCTATTTTCCATTCATCTTATGTCTCTTTGACATTTTTCAATTTTCTCATTTTTCTTAGCTTAGTTCTCTTTTAATTTCTGATCTTACTTTCAAGGAACCAAATTATCTCTTTATGGCCAATTCAGATTAAATATTTTTATGTTCTTAAACTATCTTCCCCTTTAATACATGTTTTAAAATATCTTTTTTTCCTTCTTTGAGTTTGTTAAATATGTTTGTTTTTGTTTTTTAGATTAATACTCTTAATATTTTATTTTCAGTTGGTTGGTGATCTTTCATGATATATATTATTTCACATACTTTAAAGTTTTATAGACTCATCTGGAAGGAGAATCCTTACATCCTTCTCCCTTCTCCTTATCCCTGTCTGTCTGCCAGCTTTTCAGTTTTCTTCACCCATCCCTCTCTGAAATGTCTAGTATAATACTTGTCTGGTATAATACTAGGTATTATATTGGAGTCTCAGGGCTCCTAACCAGCAGATGGCTTGGTTGGCTTTCTTATTGATGACTGTTTCTGCTTTTTTGAGTCATTTCTAGGTCACAGACCTATGGTGATTTTATTTATTTCTAGCCTTGGTTCACCAATGTGGCATCTTGTTCGGCCTCATCTCACAAAGTGAGCTTGGTTTCAAGAATAGGGTATTTTGCTTCCCTTTTCAGCCTTCTGCCTCTTTCTGGTGCTGGGAGCTCAATAGGCTAAGGTAATTTTAGCCTCCTCTTAGCCTGTCTACTTTGTTTTCATTTTAGTCCATGATAATGTTTTATATTGTATTGAGCATGGTTCTATCTTTTAAAATGTTTTAAAATGTATTTTATCTCTGATCAGTGTGTGTGTGTGTGTGTGTGTGTGTGTGTGCGCATATGTGCATGCACAAGCAGGCAGCAGATTTTTATATGAATTTATTCTATCATCTTGACTTGAAGTTGTCTCATTGAATAAATATGTCCTTCCGTACACATAGGCATTCCAAAAAATAGATGAAGAACAGGGTCATCAGATAAATATGTAGAGAATTAAAACCAAGGTTTTCTAGAAGGAAATAGTTACAGGGATAGGAGAGAAATAACTCAGTATTTTCAATATAACCACAAATGTAATTACTTTCCTATTACATTGTTAAGAAAAAAAATTTTTCACAGTGGTAGTTAGTTATTTATCTTCACATTATAAGAATCAAAAGGTTCAGTGGAATTTACTTTAGCTAATGGGGGTTAAAGATAAAATTGATGTTTAGGGAGAAATAACAGAATAATTCAGTCTCACTGACTTCTGGAGTAGTGCTCATGACCATTTAGGGTATACCAGCTTCTTTAGTAGCCCAGCAACAGTGCTGGGACCCAACAGGATGCCACGATCCTCTGATGACTCCTGAAAATCTGCTTTTATTTCATATTCTGTCAACAAATAATCCCTTTCAGCTTTTTGCAGTCTGCTTACTCTTGTGTTTTTAATGCCTCATGGCAACTGTTTATTGTCTTTTCCTTGCACTTCCCTGTTTCTACTGTTATAGACTGAATGTCTGTGTCTCTGCAAATTCATATACTGAAGCCTTACCTCTCCAGTGTGATGCTGTTTGGAGGCAGGGCCTGTGGAAGGTAATTAGATTTAGATGAAGCCCTTGTGATGGAATTAGTGCCCTAATAAGAAGAGGGAGAAAGAAGAGAGCTCCCTCTCCATACTGCATAGTGAAGAGGCCATGTGAGGCCGTCTGTAAGTTAGGACGGGGACCCTCACCAAGAATCCAATTTTGGACTTCTCAGCCTCCGGAACTGTAAGAAATAAATGTGTGTTGCCGAGCCAGCCAGCCTATGCTATTTTGGTATAACAGCCTGAGCTAGACATCTGCCTTTATAGTAATGTCTTTAACTAAATCTTATCTACAGATTCCCAGAGAGGCAAGCTGATGGAGTCCACCTGTAAGCATCAGTATTTTGTCTGAACTTGGAGAGCAGAGTTCTTGTTCTATACCTTCTCAATAGCAGTGCCTCAACACTGAGCAGTCCTTGCTGTAATAGTCTTGAACCAGAGGATCAGGGCCACTTCGTAAAAAGTGTGGGTACACAAGGTCCCAGTAGCCTTATGAGCACCTTGTCCAGAGCAGACACTTAGAGTTTTACATTGAGTATTCTAGAGTTTTTAGACTCTTTTTTTTTGTTTCTGTCCAACTGAAACAAGTTTTGCTCTTGGATAAAGGTAGCTGGGTGACACCTGTTACACCCAAGGCCTCCTTCCTTCATTGCCAGAAACACTGCATCCTCTAGGTGTCTGTAGAGTGCTGGTGCATCCTGCCTTGTTGTTTGAACCATTCTTTCCTTGCTCTTGACCAGCAATCACATTGGCCTTCTGGCCATTCTAACAGGTCAGGTGCATTCCTGTCTTGCTCTTTGGTGCTTGGTGTTTCCCATGATAGATGTAATTGCCGGGGTGGGGTGGGGTGGGCCAGAAGTTGTAAATAGGCACAACACAGAGAATGTTAATGCAAAACAGATACTCTGTATGATACAGTAATGGTGGATATATGTCATTATTCATTTGTCCAAACACATAGGATGTACATCACCAAAATGAACCCCAATGTGAACAGGTCATTGTTTCTAATAAATGTATCACTCTTGTGGAGAATGTTGATAAAGGGGAGACTACACATCTGTAGGGGCAGGAATTATATGGGAAATCTCTAGACCTTCTCCTAAATTTTCCTGTGAACCTTAAGCTGTTCTAAAAAGATAAAGCTTTACTAAAATATTAAAAAAATTAAACCACCGTCCATCTATTAGTTATAGGATGAGTTCTATAGCACTGTAATTTATAACTTATTTGTTTAAAGATTTATTTTTGCATGTAGGAAGAATGATTCTAAACCACAAAACTTATAGTAATAGTTATCACGGGATATAAAAATGCCTTTCAGAGTCAAAATATGATTAATTTTCTTCACAAATAAATAAAATAAAAGGATATCACCCTATTTTTTAAAGCCTTGTTGGTATATTTAGGTACATCTATAATAACAAACCCAAAAGCTTATGTGGCCTTTTGGTCCATCACAATATGTATATTCCTTAACGTTCACAAAACAATTTTATGCCTTAAAAGTGAAAACAACTTCATGGAGATTTTTTTTTTAACTTTCTTTTTTTTAAAAATGAATCAAACCAAAGCTGCTCAAACTAGAACCTTCTTTCCTCATCTCCAAACCCTTAATTTCAGTTGTAGTAAATGACTCCTTAAATGGCATATTAACATCAACAGTTCAGCTATTATCTCAATAGTTATAGATTTTTTCCCCCTCTTCTTTACCAGATTTTCCCACTAAGTCCAGCCTCAGCTGTTGTTGTTAAAAAAAAAAACTTGGTTAACTTCAGTCACTAATTTTTAAAAGTGCACCTTATAATAACTCAAGAGAAAACAAGACCCCATTAAGGCTACAGTCTCAGGCTGGGTGTGATCAATACTTCAATGACTGTGATTCAAAACTGACCTCATAGTTTTCTGGATCCACTTTAACTCATTTTTATTCTGAATGGAAAACATTTTACACCAATATTTTAATTAGTTATCCTAATAGGTGAATATGTGCTCATTTAAGCCAAATTTTTAGTCACTAAAGACTAAAAGGAAGACTGTCCACATTAAGTGTTTCTGCTTGGTGAGAAGGAACCTGAATTCTCTGTCACAACTGATCAGCACACTTGTAAGGAGACCTCATAAGAATGTGAGATTGAATCACATACTGATGGGTTTAATTCAGCAAACTAAAACCAGAAGAGAAGAACAAAATGTCTTTCTGGAACATTTCACAGTGCCAAGAAGAAATGCTAGGTGGAGGTTACCTAGTAATCTAGAAATAATTGAGAGCTCAGAAACCCTAGAAAATACAACATAGATATTAAAAAGATATCAAGGAAAACTTTTTTCTATTTTAAAAGTATAAATTTATATAAAATACATTTTTTAATATGTCAATACATAATATAGTCTTAAAGGTGCATTAAAAAAAGATTAAACTTCCATTAAAAATTGTCTTTGGGTCTAAATACCAAGTTGTCCAACATACAGGAGAAATATAAAATTTTCCTCAGCTCCATAGTTCAAGAAAATAGGAAGATTTAGAGAGTTTATATTGGAAGAACATAAACAGAGCTGTGCATAGTTAAAGGGCAATTTTATGGAAGAAAAATGTACTTATTTTTGTTGCTTCAAAAAGCAGTATTGGCACTAAACTAAAGGACACACAGGCTATACTTCAGCTGATGAAAGGACAGTGGGACAACTGGGGTGGAAAGGTCCGACTCCCAGCAACTGTGAGTGCTCTGTTCCTTGAAATAACCAAGCAGATGCTAGGTAACTATCTGGTGGAGCATCTATGGAGTATGGAGTCCAGCAAAGCGAGCTGGTAGACAGACCCCCTGCCACTGTGGGAGTAGATCTCCACTGCCCGTAAGCCACCAAGCCAGTGGCATTTGGTTATAGTGGCCTGGGTGGACTAAGACAATATTCTCTTCCTCTTTCTGAGCTATGGTTTCAACTGAACTGAGTTTGGATTCATACTTCTGTCACCTGCTGAGCCAGTTCTTCCAGCCCAACCCATTGAGCTCCTTAATGCATCAGTGAGGTGTCTTAGTGCTCCAAGGGAGAGATGCAAACAGCTATACTTCAAGGTGAATTATCATCTCAGGGCACTGTAACTTTAGGACTTCTTTTTCCAACTTTAGGATGAGTTTCTGATTTCCCAAAGAATTGAGAAAGATGCTTTTCTTTGTTGAAAACAAGGGACATGAGCTCAATAACCCACCTATATCTGTTGACTCAGCAGTCATGCCTTCCAGATACAGGGCTGGAGCTGATTATTTTGTCACCATTCAGGAGGATGGAGCTTCTCTACGGGAGCCAGCTGCTCTCCTCCCTGCTCAGCCACTCTCCCTCATCTTGTATCTTCACCATTTCCTGCCTAGGGTAGGTCATCCGACTATATTAGATGACTTGGTACTGCAACTTTTTATATCACTTAAAAAGAATTGTTACAAATCAATCATACAATTTAGCTAGCTGGTTCCCCCCCTCTTTTTAGAGTGGGCTCTATGTAAAAATTAGACCCAGTCTCTTGTGTTCTCTTTTATCCTCTGTATTTAGCATAACATAAGGCACATATTATGTGCCCAATAATGTTTTGATTAGCTAACTAGATAATTGCACCAACACTTTCCAAAGCTGAATTTCTGTGTAGCGTCACAGCTCATGCCACCTCTAAAATCATGACAGTGAGTTCACAGGATCGCAGAGGGGAACATGACAGCCATTGAAATTTTGTGAACTAATCCAGGGTTTTTCAAACTAAATTTTATTTTTTGGATCCACACTTTTTTTAAGAACTAAAACTTCTGGGATTTTCATTTAAAAGATGACTTAAAAACTATGAGCATATTCTGGATCCTGTTGTTGACCATCTGATCACTAAGAACAATCACTTGATTCCACCACCTGTGTGTTCACACTTGAACTGATGCCTTTTACTTTCACATAATAGGACAGAGAAAACAGCTGCTAGAGTGAAGTAGAGGCCAGTGAAAGTGTTGGTTCACTTTAAGAACTATGTTTCTCAGTATTTTAGATGGGGAGCGACTGCGGGACACTGGAGGACACGTGTAAGAGCATAGGCATGCCGGGCCCTGGTGAGCTGATTCTCACCATCACATTCCATTAACGGTTTAGTCTCAGCCAAACCTGCATTTATAATTGTTAAATTATTGCCCAAAATGAAAACTTTTATTTTACAATTTTGATTTTATTTAGTTTGTAATTTGAAAATTTTTGTAATTGAGTAAGAGTTGTCTAAGGAGTGTGATAGACTAGTGCATTCGGTAACCAGAATCACTGTGCTAGAGGTAGTTAAAGTTTTCAGCAATCAGGCATTGAATTAAATCGATTTGCTCCAAAGTATCATTTTGGAAATTAAAAAAGTTAAGTTTCAGAGCATAGAGATACTCACAGTCTTTTTTGGCTAAAAAAATTTTGTAATAGCTTCATAAAATTCTTTTCCAAATCCTTAAAATTTGTTTTTCCAAATTAAGAGCAAACCATCACATTTCCATTGGGTTTTTAAGAAGAAAAAAAGATTATGCAGCTGTACTTGGAAAGATACTCCTAGAGATCCCACATGTTGCAGACCTACTGTAGCCAAGTGCATTGAGGCGGAATGAAAGACGAGCGTGGCCATGGAGAGTTAACACTGATTTTGGACGCAAGGAAGCTTTTAAGTACAGTCAGATTGAACAGAAATAACAAGATTTACAGTTAAATTTGACAATGATGAGAACTCTGGACTCTTGGGCCCCTAGATTATAGCCTCACTTACTTGACTGTTGTCAAATGATTTTACATGTCATATGGAATGTTGTTCAGGGAACTCAGATTTTGCTTAAAAGGATATTTATAAGATTTAGACAAAAGTACAGCTTAGAACTGATTTGTGAATATCTGTCTTGCTCACTGTTAGAGTTTCAGAGATGGAACCAGTAGTCAGGCTCCTCTAGATGGCGAGAACCTTAAAACTGATTCCCATGAAGAGAAGCAAAGACCCTATTGAGACTAAGCAGGGGCATTGATCTGTTTCTCTATTTCTCAAATGCTCAGAGAAAGGTAGACATGACTCAATTTTCTTTGCCTCTCTTGATGCCAAACAGAGAACCACGCAAAGAACTTTGGTATATACAAGTTTAAAACATGGATAGAAATCAGAATGATAGCTATGATCTGTCTGGAAAGAGGTTTCTGTTTCAAAGAGACAAATGTATATCCCAACAGCTTTAAAATATTTATTTATTATAGTGAAAAATCAGAATCTAATCATATGTAGTCTTTCCAACAATTATGAGGAAAAAATAAGTGGTAGTTTGACAATAATAAAAAAGATGTTACATTTATTATTTTTGATACCTGGCTTGGGGGAAATTTTTTACATTCTAATTATGAAAATAATCCTAAGAGTTGGAAGTTGGCAAACCCACTAGCACAAGCCAGCATCCACCTGACTGTGTCCACAGCCTGTGTAATTCCAGATTGTAAGGGAAATAGCTGCACTGTGCTTCCCTTCAGAACTGTTTTAAGGATTAGCTGATGTTTTTTAATTGACTTTTAAAATGAAAAACCTGTAAAAACAGTAAGCATTATGTGTAACATGTAAAGGGAGGTAGGTCTGCTTATTTCTCTTTTTGTTTCTTTCGTCTCCTTTATTTCATTTATTCCACTTCCCTTATCTTTCACCATCTGAATGAGGTCCCATATGACCAACTGAACATTGCTTATTTAAAAATGTTCAGTGAACTTATAAAAATACAGAGTATGATGGGTCTGTCTTCCAAGACTCAGTGTGTGTCACTCTTGGCCTGGGATATGTCCGCTTCATGGCAAAAATAAAACAGGAGATCTCTAATCCAGAAGAGAAAGAAAGTTGGCGAGGATCTGAGCACCTTCTATATAAGATAGCTCCCCATCACAGAAAGAAATCTTTAACAGGCAAAAGGTAGGATTTAGGAGCAGGTTTAGGTAGATACTGGGATCTCAAAAAAATTTTGAATTGTAAGAAATAGTCATACATTTTGTTGAAGACTATGTTGTTTTGAATCAGAGACAAGCCATTTAGATCTATCCATTCTTCTTTCTCCGAAGTCATGAATTCTCATTACATTTTGGAAATTTTTCTAAGTTTAGACTTGAACATGTTTAACTGATTCTGACCAATTGCCTAAATTTAGTCTCTGACTCATGTATGATTTCTGAGAATGATTTTAAAATTAGCATAACATCTAATCTTTAATATTCTATAACCGATAGTAATCAGAATCCTGCTAAAAACGTGTAAATCAAGTTTATTTTTTTAAAGGCTCATCTAATACTGTTTACCTTACTAGAATAATTTTAGGGAAAGGGAAACATTATAGCCTGTTTGTTAAAAAAATTAATTTTGTATGATAAAAGGAAAAAGTCTCATTGTTGAATTTAGTAAGTGATAAGAATTTTGAATAATTATTGTTTTATTACAAATATTTATTTTTATATTCTATTAATATACAATAAAATGAATATGATCATTTACACAAATTGTTATGCAAATTTCAAATAAACTATTTTAGTATATCTCAAAAATTAGAAATTTGTGCCAATTGTTTTATTGTTACAACACTTAGAAACTAAGATGCCATGTAAGCAACATAATAAGCACTTTTCTGAAGAATATAGTCTGTGATAACGGACATTGTGAGAGAATCCATGAATGAATACAGTGTATGTATAATGGATGAATCCATTGTTATCCCAAACTCTCTCTAATTTTTTTTTGTAATTACCAGTGCTCTTTTTCATTATTACTTTTATCAGAGTTCACACAGAGACATAAAGAGTTCAGATTAAATTCAAGAGCCTGTGAAATATTCTAAGCGTAATGGTCAGGAAAAAAAGTGGAAGGGAGAGGTCAGCTCATGGCAAATCAGAGCCGGAGCTGACATTTCCTGAATAACTGAGACTCAAAAATCACATGTCTGCAAAGTTCTAAACCCGATGATGAATTCAGTCACAATTTCCAGTGAATGAATATAGCCTAAATGATTGATTTAGTGGCCTAATGCGTAATATTGAAACAAATACATACGTTAAGGCATAGACTTGGGTATTGCTTTAAAAAGCACATTCACAGTATCTCTCGCTCCACAGCATTTTGAAGCTAAGTTTGTGCAGAAGCGCCAGCCGTGCATGCCAAACACCACATTTGTTATTTAGAAATGTCTCCAATCCCCACAACGACTCTCTCAAGTGATGTTTTTTAGCTTTATTTTGCAAATGAGAAGTGAAGTTCAAGGAGACTAGAGACACTGATTAAGATCAACAGGCTGAGACGTGGCACAGGTAGAATTCGAACGGTGCTCAATCTGACTTGAAAGCCCAATTCTTGCTATGATACAGTGTTGCCTCCTAGTTTTAAAGCTGTCAAATTGCCGGTCCTATTTGGAAATTAGACACATTTTTAAAACTTATTGTACTGACTGATCCATTTTTGGAATAAAAGACTGGTGAGATGGAGTCAGACATGTTATTTATAAGAAATAAAAAAACCTATTTGTCAAGCTATACAAGTTTAAATGAGGCAAATGGATAAATTTTTGCCTGTATTATTGGGGTGAAATAATTTTCCTGTTTTTATAGATTATTAGTTTTATAATTTAGATACTAAGAAATTTGGAACTGATGTAGTAATAAATAACTTCAAACTGAGAAGTCAGTTAAATATTCTTTTTTTCTAACTCTGTTTTAAGATAAAATTATTTGGTTGCTATTGTGGAATAAAAACAAGCTTTATGAATTTTATAGATATCTGGATTCTAGTTATCACTGTGTTTCATGTAAGTGGGAAGCCTTGTTTTTAATTCTTAGTGGGTTTAAAGTTCAAATTCCATTTAGGATTCTTCTCATAAACATTAGCTTGTCAAAAGAATATTTAGGTGCTATATTTGAATGTCTGTGTCTTTCCAAAATTTATATGTTGTGTCCTACCTGCCAAGGTGATGGAATTAGGAGGTGAGGCCTTTGGGAAGCGATTAGGTCATGAGAGTGATGCCCTTACTTTCAGACTGAATTGCCGTGACTTGAGAACTGATCCAGTAAAACGATGTATTCATCTTACCTGCTGAACTCCTGAAAACAAGTACAGCGTGATGGTTAAAAACTTGAACTTGAGTGTCTAATGGTGACCTAGTTTCAACATATATTGCCTGAGCATCCTTGGGCAAAATGTTTAATTATCATGGACATGTTGCAGCCTCCATGCTGTTCTGGATGACTTTTAATTCATTTAAGAAGGTGGCGCACATCTAGAAGGGTCTCCACAAGAAGAGTGGAGAAGTATTGCAGCATTGAAGCTGCTATTTTTTTGTTCAAATAAATACTCTCCCTCAGTACAAGCAATATTCTCAAATGTCTACTGATTAGCTACTTAGATGTTCTTGAAATTCCAAATTTTTAAAGTACCTCTAATTAAAATGTTTTTATTAAATGTTTTCTATGGGCTACACTTTTGGAGATAGGAGGGCAATTGCTCTAAAAGCAAATTAATGAAATCTGTGAAAAAAATAACATGACTTGAAATATGATAATTATATAACAATAAATTAAATTAAGAAAAACTTAAGACCCCTTGGAAACATTTTATTTACACACTAGGTATGGTTACCAATGCAAACCATTTTAGTTTCCCAAAGCAGAAAGCAGAGAGAAAAAAAAATCTACTAAAAACAAATTCTGTGATTACTTCAAGAGATCAATTGATTTGCACATTAGAAAAAATAAACTCTAGACTACAGTAGTTAAAATTTAACAAAGCAGTATTTATATTTTGTAGTAAGTCATTGAATCTATTTCTTCTTCTGTAATGTTATGCCAAAAGACATCCCCACATCTTCATGCTTTTTATTGACTGTTCCAGTTAATGCAGACGTTTGTATTCACTGTTGTTGTTCTTAAGAATTTTAAAAGCGTTGTTACAAGAATATCTTTTCTTGTATCATCAAGGACTCCACATATTTAACATCTTCTAAACCAATCTTGTTTTCCCAATTATAAACTCGCTTATTAGCAAATTTCATTGTGCTGTCCAAATACTAAAACACAAGGCAATTAAATATCTAGTTATTCAGTAAGTATACAAGTGTGTACTTACCACACAGGGTTCTATTAAAAACAAACAAGCAAAGCTTCCTGCCCTACAACAAACTTAAACCTAGAAAATATATCATGCTCAGGGCTGGTGCTAAAGTTAGACATTCAAGTTGCAACTATTTACTGCCTGTTATGGGTATATCAGTGCTACATGAGAGCACTGAAGGAACACAATAAATGGAAAAAAATCATTCAAGGAAAGGGACACCAAGTTATATTTGTATGTTTACATTTCTTACATTCAACATTGTTCTGTTGGAATATAGAGTATTACCTTTATGAAGAAGTCAAGTCATAAAACCCCATTTGGGAAGGCTGTACTGTTTGATATGGAAGCATGTCAGCTCATCTTCCTTAGGTTGTAACCTCAGAATACAGTGGATTCAGATTTCTGAGGATTTCTCCGATTTTCCTAGCCTCTCTCGCCCATCCCTCCTAATTAGATGCCACTGTTGTGTTTTGTTTTCTCCTCACAAAAAGGTACAACTTTCTGAAGAATTGCTGTGAGGCTGCCCACTGTTACTCCATGCTGGTCTCATATCTAGCAATAATTTCTCAGAATTTATGATACTGCATGTAGTTGACTCGCATTATCATAATTAATTTCAATTATTCCAAATCTTATGAAGTAGAAAAAGCAAAGAAAGGAACATAAACCAGCCACCTTAGGCAGTGGGGCATATTGACCCCTCCAGTGCTACGGCAAAGAAAAGTCTGACAGCATTGAGTTTGCTTTTAACCACCAGAGAAAGGGGAAGAGATTGGCTACATACAAAAGAAGTCAGCAATCTAAGGGATGCTCCCCGCAGACATACAAAAGAGGGGCGGTCTTCTGTCAGGTACATATGTGAGGTAGCCTCTGCTTTCAGTACCATGAGTAAGGGGTCTCTGATTAAAGGAAAGAACGGCAAAGGAAGGAACAAAATTTTGGCAGTTTTTCAAAAGTGTGTTTTGGCTCCCCACACAATCCCATTTTTAAGCCTGTTAGAAATCAGTGCTTTAGAAAGACCCCTCACAGCTGCTGCTGGGCTGGATGACGGCTGACCAGGCCATTCTCTGACTTTGGCTCACTGTGCAGTGTCCTGACTCAGATGGAGTCTGACTCTGAGAGTTTTAACCTCAGTAACATGGAATCCTACCCACTTGGAAATAGAATTTAGTGTTCAGCTAAAAGTCAATACCCAGCAAGTTAGAGAAAGAAATGTATCAACATCCTCTGATAGTCTTCTCTGTTTTTGGCCTTCCAGGCGTGGCGAGCCCCACTGCCACAGACAGCGGTGTCAGCACCACCTGGGAACTGGGTAGAAACATAGATTCCGGGGGTATACTCTGGACCTTCTGAATCAGAAAATCCTGGGGGTTGGGGGCTGAGGGATTGAGGGGAGTAAGGGAAAGGGAAGAAGAAGAGGAGCCCAGCAACTTTATTTTAAGAAGTCCTCTAGGTGATTCCAAAGCAACCTAAATATTGAAGGACCACAGCTCGACAGTGTCAAATAAGGACCTTACCTGCCCATTTTGATTTAGCTAGATTTTAAGAAGTGTCCTCTTGAGGGATGATAGCAGGCTGAAAACATACCCACGCTTCACCAGATCACTTTGTAGACATGAAGTCTGGTTTAAAATGTGCATTAATAGTTGTGCCGAAGACAGCTTGAGATTCCAGTGCCCAGGGCTACCTCTAGCTCAGATGTTATGTTACCTCTAGCTCTGCTTGCTTTTGGAGCTTCCTTGGCTCCAGAGCAGTCTGGCGATTTATATTTAATCTTTTCTCATGGCTGCCTCAGATTTCAGGAAGGTTGGAATGTCCCTAGGCTCGTCCTTCATGTGCGTAATAATCTGGCCAAAGAGTATGAGTTAGTGGCCCACATCCTAGTTATATCTGCCTGGAAAATCTGGTTTCGTTGTCCCAAGATAGGCTAAAACTCCATGCCAGATATCCTCTACCATATTTTGGGGTGACATTTTGCATTTGAGTTGAGGTAAAGCAGAAGAGTCTGAAAATAAAGCATATCAATTCTCTATGTATGCTTTTTTTAGGTTTGGTTTTAAAATTCTTAAACCTCTGCCAAGAGAGTAATTAGCAGCCCATATAAGAGGCCACCTGTAGCAGCTACATGTCTGCAATAAGGTATGCATGAGAGAACTATAAATTTGATTAGAGAGTTATAGTTCGCAGGCCCATATCTCACTTTCAGGAGATAGGAAGTTAAAAGGAAAATTTCACAGGAAGGAGCATGGTTTTCATCTCAGCGTCACCATCAATCATGATATTTTAGAGGTTAATGTCCAGAGGTTCTTGTGAATAAGAGAGAATTTAGAAAGCAGAATATAAAGAAAGCCCTCTGGGGAGGAGAGTGTTATTCTAATCTGTTCCACTCTCAGGGGAAAGATGCTTCATCTTAATGTACTGTTACCGATTCTCCCACGACATAAGCAGCAGGAGGCAAGAAACAGCATAGTGCCTACCGATGAATGCCGGAAGGGAGATTTTTAAGTTCATGTAGCGCTAAAATAAGAAGGGAAATCTAGGCACTGATGGGAATGTTCTCTTGGCAAAAGAGATACCAGGGGAAGAATATTTGCTGGAGGTGCTGGGATGTCGTGTCTGGGGACACAGGATGCTGCTGAGGGGACCTGGCAGTGTCAAAGGGCCAGAATCAAAGTAAGCAACAACTCTCCCCAACAGTTAGGCTGGAGTGGCCTGGGTTGAGGGAGAATGCGGAGGTGCAGCTGGTGGTTTGGGAGGAAGAGTGAGAGAAAGGAGGTCCAGGTAATTAATTTTCTGAAGAACTGGGACGTGGGTTGAGGGTAGCAGACTTTGTAAGGCTGCAGCGACATTTTTCTAGGGTAGAAAAGGAACTATGACAAGTGCTTAGTGAATACTGGTAGGCGCCATTTAAATTATACGGTTATTGGTGGGGCATCGCGTAAATTGGTGTGCTAGGCCCTGAAGGTGTGTGGGGTTCAGACCTGGCCTCTGACCCCAGGAGCTTGCAGAGTGCATAGAGAGATCATGTGAACCCATGCAGGCTCCCACCAGATGCAGGCTCTGCGCTCAACGCAGGCTTCGCCTTCCAGGTTACCTGTAAATTTTCGATGTTGATGACAATTTTGGCTTTTTTTTAGACTTCAGAATTGAGTAAGTGACAATAAATTGCTATAATTTTTCTTAAGAAAAAAAGTGATTCTTCAGGCACATAGTGGAATCTTAAAATGGAAAATTAACATTTAGAAAGACTTAGAAATAACTTGATGACTGTTGTTATGAAAGAGGCTTCGTGAATTAAAAGCAGACTGTAGAGGGGAAAGAAGTTAATTTTCTAGACTTTTTGAAAACAGTGTTCGAAATTTCTTTAAATTGAAACTGTTTATTGTGGTTCTTCAACTTTTCTTATGACATAACATTTATTTTCCAGTGAAAAAGGTATCATATTCTTCAAAACAACTGAATTAAAGAGTAGTGTGTGACATTCTAAAGTTCTTTGTAGAGATTTTGGAACCCAGAAAAGCCAAGCCTCACCCCACAACTCGTTCTGTTCAGCATCTCCACTTGGAGATCCAGTTGCCTCTTGACAGCTCCACTAACGTATCTAAAATGCATTTGAAACTTACCATGTCTGCAGTCGAGTTCTACTTACTTCCCACCAAATTTTCTTTTCCCTTGGTCTCCGCATCTCCACAAATGGTAACATAGTCATTTCAGCTGCTCAAGACAGAAAAATGGCACTCTTGTTTATTCCTCCCTTTCTCTCACAACCTCAAGCCCAATTTATCAGTGGTACTGTTGGCTCTAGCTACAGAATTTGTCCAGAATAAGTCCACTTCTTACCACCTTTGCCACTGTCACCCTTAAGCAAGCCATGCTCATCTCTCAAGATTGGTGGCATAGCCTTCTGAAGAATCTTCATGCTTTCATGCTTGCCCTCCTGCCGTCTGTCCTCAATGCAGCAGGCAGAGTGAACTTTCCTGAAGCAGAAGTCTGATCACATCACTCCTCTGTTCAGAATCCTCCACTGGCTTCCCATTTTCATCAGATTTCCGCATCAGATTTTGAAATGATATTGTAGAATGTCCTACTTGATCCAGCCCAAGCAAGGAAAATTTGAACCACTGCTACAGCTGCCAGGCTTCTTGAATGAACTCTTTTTTTTTGACTGGTTCTGGTTCATCTTCTTAAAGGCTGTTCATAAGACCCAGGGGCTTCAGCCCCTTAACAGATGTCTGCGAACCATGTACATGTGCCTGGTACTGTGACTGGCTCTATGATGGGCTCTGCAGAAGTCTCTGGGGGTAGCATCTTTCACTGGTTATTCACTGTTAAGACTGAGTCAATGGAATGTAATTGCTGACTTACAAACTTGAAGATAGAATTTAATAATTTATAACAGCATTTCCTCTAGCCAGGTCTCACTGGTCAGTATAAAATTAAATCTGATTCATTTATTTTAAACCCAAACATATTTACTATCGTTATCAGCCTCATATGTACCCTACTTCAAACACCTTACCTTTTATTGGCTACTAGTTCTTCATAGGCTTCTGGCAACCAGCTTTGTGCAGGTGCAACCTCTGGCATCTCACTTATGCTGTTATATTTTATATCTCATTTCCTGCCCTGGGATGACCAATGAGAATCATCCAGTACTAGTGTATGTGTAACTCAAAAGTTCAGGGGTATCAGTACTCAAGGACTACCCTTTACCAGGAGTCTATGGACAAATGCTTTACCCTTTCATCCTTAAGGTAGACACATTTCAGAATGATCCTTAAGAATTATTGCGGTATTGAGCAACAGCCACCTGCACAGGGGCTGAGTCAATAATACATGCTTGTTTTGGCTTTTACTTCTTCTGTGTTTTCCTCCCATGCTCCTCACTCCTGCCTCCTGATCATACATCCCCTCACACATAAGCCTCTGTCTCACATTCCACATTAAGGTGAACCTGCTTACTTCTAAATATATGCAGGATAATTTTTACCTCTTTTCAAGGGACTATAATTATAACTATTCTATAGTATTCTGTAGAAAATTTTTCACACATCAGTTGGGTGCATCTCCCCCATCTCCAAGGTGAGCTGATCACTAAAAAATGCCTTCGGAATCTCTTTTAGAGTTTACAGTGTATGAAGCTCAATCTAAGCTAGGCTTTAGGGATATAAAAATATGAAAAGTAAGACTCTCGCCTTTAAGACACTTGGAGTGTGTTGACAAACAGACATCTAAACAAATGTTAAAATATAGTAAAGTGAAGGTTCTGGTAAAGATTTGTATAAGTGCTAAGACTTCTGGAAGAAAAGCTTCTTTAAAAAGGAGAAACTAAAATGAAAAACTAGATTTAAGTCACATAGTAAAAGAAGGGAAAGTAAATTCTGCTAGATAAAATTATATAATGACACAGAATCTTAATAACAAAATATCTGCCAGAAAGTGAAAACAATTTGGAGTTTATGGAGCATAAAACCCATGGTAGAATATCCAAGATGAATTTGCAGAGACAGGTAGGGGTTGTGCAATAGAGGGACTCAGATGACTTGGTAAGGAAACCATAACTCACCTCACAGGCGATGAAAAGCCAATACAAATGGTAGTTCTTAAACTCCTTTGAGTCAAGGATTATTTTGAGAATGTGGTTGAAGTTACTGTCTTCCTGTCCAAAAAAGAGAACATCAACTAAAAACTTTTCATTCCATTTATTGTGAATTATTGTGATTCACCCTAAAACCTGTCAATAGCTCCTCTAAGAATACTCGCATTAAGATCTCTTGCAGTTAAATATTTAAAGCATAAGAATAATATGGTTGGATTTCTTTTGAACTTCCTGGTAGCCATGTAGAAAATGGATTTTTTGTGAGGAAACTATATAACAACCCAGGGAAATCAAGATGAGCAGCAAAATTATAGTAGTAGCATAAAGAAAAAGTGATGGATTCAAGAAAACTCTTTAGGAAGTGTGATTAGCCAGACTGGGGGTGATTAGTCACATGTAGTACAGGCAAAGATGGTGACAAATGAGTTTGCTTTTGGACATGTTGCCTTGGAGATGCTCATGGTGCATCCAAATAAATTGTCCTACTAGAATTTAGGTACACCAATTCTGGGCTGAGGACTCAAGATAAAGATTTGAAAGACTTCAACCTACATGTGGTAAAAACCATGAGTGGATGAGCTGATTCAGGGAGAAGAGTATTCACACAAAGTAGCACTGAAAATTAGATGGGTCTTAAAAATTTTCATTATATTTGGCAATGAGAAGGTTAGGCAGTCTTGATGGAAGCAGTCATCTCAAAATGGTAGAAGCACTAACTAAATTAAAACAGGTTGAGGAGTGAATGAAAACTGGAATCAAAGGCATTCAATTAAGGATATTCAGGGAGTTTAGATCAAAGAAGAATAAACAAGAAGAAGCAACAGCTAGATATTTTAGATAATTATGGAAGGGATTTTTTTTTTTAAGGCTGAATGTGAAGTGAACTTGTTTACATGCTGTGGAAAATGAACAGTAGAGATGAACAGACTGACTTGTGGTGGATAAAATAAATGAAAGTTAAAAAGACAGATGAGATGACAGGATTCAAATCACTAGCTTACTGGGTGATCTAAGCCTTACATAAGAGAGAGATCCTCTCGACCTCTGTGAATTGGAAAGGTGGTGAATACAGGTAGAAATGAGGATAATTCTATAAGTGACATGTGAGAAGGAGTAGAAGGTCTTTATTCCAGATTGCATAATTTTTCTGGATGACGTAGAGGTGAAACTTTTGAAAAGACTGAAAGGAACGAAAGAAGGAATGACAACCAAGAAGTCCAAGTTCAAAGTTAGAGACCATTGATTTGTATTTACCAACCTTAGGGTGTCATGATTCTCTCCAGCATTGTCCAGCTGTGCACATGCAGGAAAATGATGGATTAATAAAGGGTTAGGTTGTCGTTGGCAGTAATGACAAAAAGACATGGGTGCGTGAGAACTGAGGAGACAGAAAATCCAGTTGAGTAGAGCAGGATGGGACTCAGGAGAGGCCAGATACTGGGACAAAATAGAGAGAAAAATGGACATCTATGTTTAACTGAAGAGAAAATGTTAAGGACAGTGCGTTTGTGAAAGAGCCTAAAGGAGATGAGTTTGTTGGAGAACCGAGCATTAGATTTAAAGCTTTCTGACGTGGAGCAATTCTTAGTTCTCTGTCCTTGGGTTAGGCAAGGTGAAGTGGAAGAGAAGATTTCCAGATCTGAGACTGAGGGACTTTGAAGTTAGTGAATAAACACACATGAACATGAAAATTATTCAAGATAATAGTGACACTTAAGTCAAAGAAGAAAAAAATGAGCCTGAGCAAAGCTTTCATAGGCAGAAAGATGACAAGTTAATATTTATAATTCTCGTTATCTGAGGTGGAGGGGTTAGGCAGCCTCCCTTGGGAGGAGGTACTGTATTCTTAGAGGAAAAAAGAGGTGTAATATTCTTAGAAAAGCTTTCAATTACAACAGGGTGGAGCAGGACACATTTAGTTAAGGGACTGAGAATATAGAAGAGTCTTGACTATGGAGGAGTTGTTTTAGAAAGCCAAGAAAAAATGTTTGGAGTATGAGTAAAGCTCTTGTTGGGAGAGAAACGATTTAACTTTTATTAAGACTGCATTTCCCGGACTTGCCCACACAGCCCTTGTTTGCATAGCACCTATTAACCTCTTACAGAAGTAGGGCTGTGTGGATTACAGCTCGGAAGGATTGGCGGGGCACTCAAGGGTGGCAGGGCTATGAAACATTCCTCAGCGAAGCAGGTGCCAAGTCACGGAAAACTCAGCTCTTCAGGTATCTGGAGGGCAGTGTTTGGACAAAGATGAGCCAGCTTTTAAGGCCACCCAATTTGTTGGGTTGTTTTCATGGCCGTTTGTCTTTTTAACTCAGCTAAATTGAGAACTCTGAAATCAGGAACAGTTATAATTTCTTTATATCTCTACGATATTTGGCTTATTATTGAGCATATTAATAAATGCTCAATAAATATTTCTTTTTACTGAAGCTTGCAATGAGCAAAAAAATATTACAACTTAGTTTTTATTTCTTGCATTCTGCCTTTGTTGGAGATTTATTTTTTATTTAAGTTTTTGACCTAGTTAAATGTCCAAATGTGTTGGAGTTCATTGTCAGTTTTTAATAATAATGTTTACTCGCACCTTTCAATGTCTCATGTACCCATGTACTTTCCTTGATAATTTTTTGAAGTGGTCCAAAAACAATAAAAGAATATTTGTTATTGCTGATTAGTGAAGTACTTATTCTGATTATTAGAAGTAAACAAGGTAAGAAGAAATAGTTGGGCACATTTGAGATATATGTAGCTAAGTCATTCATTTAAAAGTGGAACTGTTTTTTTTTTTTAAAGTAAAATTTAAAATATTAATTAAAAGTATATAATCATATATATTTGACCAAAAAGTATTATATTTATCGGGATATTACCCTTGAGAATTCTTTAATTAGCTTATAATTCAGTAAATATGATTTTGGTATAGAAGATAATTATAAGTATAAATGTATAATATATACAGAAATATGTGAAATTTAATATAGGAATATACATGGAAATATAATTTAAAATATTTATAATTACACAAATGGTAAAGAGAGGTGTGCATAGATGCTTGAATATGCAAAAGTCAAATTCAAATTATTATGTGATTTCACTGGAGTATATAAAAGCAGAGATATAAAAGAGCTGAAAATTTTAATTTGGGGCCCAGTACAGTTATGGATTTTTTAAAAAAATATTAATGCTGTGTGTTATGTATTTGTTCACACTCTTCTATGAGGGCACTTGCCATCAGCCAAATGCAAGGAAAAGTAAGGCACTGCCAGAAACTCTTATCTCTGGCTTGTGTGACGCAATGTCCACCAGCATTAGCAGAGCTTACTCTGCTGTTTAGGACAGAGTTCCAGCATTTAACGATGAGCTCCACCTCGCTTGATGAAATAGTTTCCCAGTGCAGTATAAACCCAGACGTTCAAATTGGGTTTGGTTGGTCTATTTTTCTCACTATAAAGATGTGGATACGGAGGCTCAGAAACATAGTCAGAAAATACCAGCACAGCCTTCCTCTCCCGAAGAAGAACCAGCGTCCCTAGGACCCCGGGCAGTCACGCGCGTTTGGGGTCTTCACTGTGAGACTCACCTTGATCCGCAGGCCTTAGAGCTCAGGTTGGTTAAATTGGAGAACCGGGTTCTCCAAAATTAGGTGACAGTGGAAGCCGTCAAGTGCACCCGGACCCAGCAGTCCGGCGGGCGTGCTTTGTAGACTCTTGCTTTTCTCCCACTCATTTCCTCATTGTAGTAGTAAAAACATTTGCTTATAAGCCTTTCTCCAATCAGGTTAGGAAGAAATGCAGCATCTATGTAGACTAACCTTCCCATGTATCCAGGAGAAAAAAAAAAAATGAAGATTTTTTCCTTAAAGTTTAGAAAAATCAAAACCATTTGATCTTACAAAGACTTTTTGTATATTTTTATTTCTACTTTGAAGAAGCATGTCTGATTTTAGAGTCCAAAGGTTCATAGTCACACCCCCAATAGCATGTAGTTCACATTTCTAATTATTTCTAATTATCTTTTTAATTATTTAGGCTTCAAGGAGACAACTTGGCAGAAAGGACAGAAGAGACATCACAAATACTTCATTCTCCAGATGAACTAATCCCAGATTCTTTGGGTAAGTTTTAAATCCAACAATATTTATCATAATTTTATTGGCATTTGAAGATTTATAAAAGAAAATGAAACTAGACCAAACAGCTTCCTCTGCACCAAATCGCCATGGCTGCTCATCATGTGACCATTTCTCGGGCTGTGTGTAAGGTGAAGGGCAAAGGAGTTTGGGATCTGAGGAGCAGCCTCTTAATGTTCTGTACCATTTAAGGTACAAATGGGTCAAATATATGTCAGCTGCTCTCCAAAGTTTGCCAGTACTTTCAGCTTGTTTTCAGAACTTCATATTGTCTACTCCCGTTTGCATATCTGGACCCCTTCAGTTTTCCCAGGCAGAAGTGTCAATATTGTACTCGCTTTTTTTCTTCCCCCCTCATCCTTGTATTAAATGGTTCTCAAATCATGTCAATGTCACTTCAGAATTTTCTCTCCAGGTCAGCCTCTTCTTCGTTTTCCCTGAAACTGCCTTGTCTAGTCTGTACTTTTGTCCTCTTCCTCTGTCTAGCCCTGGAAATAGTCCCTGAGTTCTAGCTCACTCATTTTCAGTTCATTATCTGTCTAAAAATAAAGCTGCTTATTTGATCTCCATTTTTTTATAGAACAAAATTAAAATTCCTTAGCTTAGCCTATTAAGTTCATGTCAGAGCACTTCGAAATATTTGCTGAATAAATAAATAAGAACACTTAACACCATTACAGTGGCATCCATCATTGCCTCATTGTTTAGTGTTCCAGTAGGAAGCAGTCGGACATCTGACTGGGATAATTAAAAGAGAAACTATAGCAAAAGATTTTCCTTATATCTGGATAGAGGAGGACATCTTAAATAAGATGTAAAAATTCATAACTACTAAAGAAAAAAATAAAAAATACTCAACTATGGAAAATTAAGAACCCCTGTTCATCAAAGGATGCCATAAACAAGTAAGTAGATAAGCCTCAAAATAGGAAAATGTATTTGAAATATACTTATCACTGATCAAATATTAATATTTGGAATATATAAAGAACATCTACAGTTTAATAAAGAAGAGATTGACAAACCAATAGAAAAATAAGCCACAGATCTAAATCGACATTTCACAGACAAGGAAACTCAATTGAGTATTTGCAAAATGCTTAACCACTCTAGTAATCAAGGAAGAGAAAGTTAGGACCACAGAGAGATGCTGGTTTTCCACCTTTTGTTCGCCATTAATTAAGAAATCTGGCAAAACTAAATATTGTCAAAGACAAATAAAATAACAGTCATATACTACTTGGGTATAAACATTTTGGAAATAACTTTCCATTATCTTAAACTCTTGAGCATTTATATACTTTAAAATCTAGAGGCTCCACTGGTAAATGTTAACAGCTGTTTCTTTGCAAAAGAAGGCCTGATTTGTAGAGACGATGGTTTCTGTGATGTAAACACTCCCACCATGGTTGGTTCCAGGCAACTGATTTGAAATGGCAGTTAGATCTCTCGGTCAGTCTGGTATGAACAGGTTGAAGCTCACAACCAAATGCATTTTACAAACATAATTTTGATTGAACAAAAGCAAGTCATAGGAGAACATTTTTGTAAAGCTCAAAACCAGTAAGCGTAAGTAATACAATCTTTAGGAAAACATACAAAAGTGATAAAACTATATTTAATAAAGGGAATTGGAAACTCAAAATGGTTATCCACAAGTTGATGAGGATTCTGGAGATGGGATAAGGAAGTTGCTCACAGATATATAAAGATGATTGGAAATGTTTTAATTCTTAAATTCGGTGATGGGTTTGGAGTGTTTATCATTGTGCTTTATAATTTAAATATACTATATATTATACATAAATATATTTTACATATGCTCTTTTATATGTCAGTATTACCTAATGAATACTTAAAAATAAAGCGCTTTGGGAACATCAACCAATGCCAGTGTAGCATAATGCAAAAAAATTATAATAGTTTGCAAGTATTCAAATTTCTCGTAGTCCCAATGACATGAAACACTCTCATGACAGACCTTTAACACTGACAGAAAAAGTTGGGCAGTATGTCACCAGCAAAATAGGTGGCACAGGCCATTTGTTGACACAGACAGATATTATTTAAGTATTAGCCCATTATTTTAAAAAATTCCATCAGAACCAGCCCAGTTCACCAATCTACAAATCTATATCTTGCAGCAATCACATCTATAGAATAACTGAGAATTACAGGGATTTCAATTTTTTGGAAAATTAAACAATGTATCAGTAATATATTGATTATATTTACTAGCAGCCACTGATGGGGGCTGGGGAGAATAGGTAGGAATGTGTTCATTGAGTTTAAGCTCCTTTCTTAAATTGTTTATATTCTCCATTCTTCACATTCAAATGTTAGTAGACTTAATTAACAAATTCCCAAATACGAGTTTCTGATTCAGTACATTATTTTCCATTTAAGTTAGTCAAATCACTAGATCCAATAACTCAGTATTATTGGAATTATTCAAAAGTGGTAATATGACTTTTATGTCAGCTGTGCGACCACATTTAGCTTGGCTCAATGAAGAAAAATATTTCTATAAATAGGTGTAATTTTGTTCGTTAAAAAGCTTATTGTGACACAAACAGCAAAAATAAAAATTATGACAGAAAAAAGGTGAATAAAGCTAAACATTGTAATAAACTCTACAAATTTATAGGTTTCCATGAGCATGCCCAATTAACAAGAGGCAAGATTCTAGTTCAAGTACTGCCAGAGACTTAGATTTTGACAAAATTACTTTATCTCTCTATGCTTCAGTTTCTTCTTCTCTAAAATGAAGAGACAAGGTAAGCTCTAATATTTGACCAATTCAGAGAGTCATTTTCCCTCTATGTGATTTAAAAAAAGAAACTCAAAGAATGTATTGCCTGTATTTTGAAAATCACATATACTTATAAAAGAAATTACAGTTGACAGGGCAAAATACTTTACACATATGCACTCAGTTATTGTTAATAATCAGTGTGTTAATACTTTTGAAAAATGGAACTCCAAGCATGAAACATGAAGGTTTTATTTTCATGGTATCTAGTTTCCTTACTAGTATGTTAGACTGATTTTCTGTCACCAGATTTGAACTATTTAGCAGAGTCCTTTCAACTTAACAACTTTCAATATGGTTAGATATGTAAATTAAAAAATATTCTGGCAAAACTTTACAGTTGTTTTTCTGTACTATACTGAATGAAATGTATCATATTTTAGACCTCACTGGATAAGATACCAATAATCAGGAAGAATTCAACAAAAACAGAAACAGAACAAAATGTAAAAGAGAAAGAGAGTCTTAATAATTATTTTGTTCAACTTGTTTTGAAAGCATCTAGTAGAGTGCCTGGCATATAATATTTGTTGAATAAATGAATAAACAGATATACAAATAAGTGGGTGAATGAATTGATTAAACCACACATGCATTAAAAACTCAAACAAAATGACAATGCCACCTTAAAATCATGGACTTCTCACTAAGAAGAACTCAAAAACTCAGTTTTAGTATTTTTGAACTTAAAAACTCAGCAAACCCACTAGAGGGTTGGTTTTCTCCTAATAAGATGTTTTCTAAATGTAGAACAGAACATTTTAATATTGTTTATTTATTAAGTCAGTATTCTACTCAAGAATTTCAACACACAAACAGGAAAAATACTAAGTGAATACTAAAATTATCTAAGTATTTGCTCACAGCATAGTAGAATATAATTCAGTCTTGGAGGACTTAAATTATGGCAATTATACATCCTAATTTAAAGAGTCTGTCGTCACTCTTACAATTGGGTTTTAATAAATAAGAGTTCAAATACTTTTTGTAATTAGATTAATATTTTGACTCGGTATAATTCTCATAAAATTTTGCTGCTTTTTACTGTTTATGTTCTGTTTGGAAGGGTGGTAGGTAAAATTTTTTAATTTATTTACAACTTGAGAATATATGTGGTTCTCCCAAAGTCAGTTTTATGGTGGAAAGAATTCCATGTTCTAAAATCAAATCTACGTTTACATCTAGATAAATATGTGCCCTGGTATTTAGTAGCTTTTCTTCTTTGAAAAGCTACTAAATTTTGAATTATCAGAGATAGGGGGAGCTCCATGATTCAAAGCTATGAGCATGGATTTATGCTGAGCTTTCTATTGTTTCCTGGTCTTGGGTGGCCATTATGGGCTTGAAGGATTTAATGTTCTCACTTTTTTTTCAGAGCTTACATTTTATGCAACAGGAAAATCTGTCTCCCTATTTATGTGAATCTGAAGAAAAATTTTTAGGGGTTCATATGGCTTTTTAAAAATTAATAAATATAAGAAATCAATTTTAAGTCTTCAGTGGTTTAAAATGCCTTCCTTCTAACTGAATTTTTATTCTAATAGAAGGTATTAAGACACAAACTATTTTTAGATGCTCTACATATCTACTCTTACTGCAGGATTTTTATAGCCCATATAAATCTTTGTTGTTATAATTAATTTAACTCAGCAGACATATGAAAAAGGGTAGCCATCATTTTACTCCCATATTTGAAAGTCACTCATTCACTCCTATTCACATCTATCCAGGCTAAGTAATTACAACTTCTTTCCATTAAAATATGTTAACAATATGCACCCTTTTCCAAAGGTTTTTAGAATTTGCCATCCCATTTAAAAAGAGAAAATACAAAACGATATTTAAATTGTGTGGCAAAGAAAGTAAGAAAAAATACAGTTTAGAGATAAAACAAATAAATATAAAATTACAAACTATAGAAAAAGAACATTAATTGTAAGTTCCAACAATTAGTTGGATGATATGCTAAAAACAACAACAACAACAAAACTGTCTCAATCCAAGAGAGCGGCAGTTCTTGCATATTCCAAACTTTGTCATGTCCTTCTAAATTAGAAATTCTTAACATTTTTCATTGGTTGTCTTTAAGCTAAATAAAAAACATGGTACATGCTGTTTTAACTCAAAAACACTATGCTTTTTCAACAACCAGTTCAGTCACTTTACTATCCTTCCCATAATAGGCTTGCATATCACAGAGCCAATAAGCAATATGTGACTATAATTTATTCATTCATTTTGTAAAAATAGATTCTTTACCTGGGACTGAAGAAGCACTAATGGAGAAGGGTGGAGAATTCGAGAAAGCACCTAAATTAACAGGACCTGTAAGTATATTCATTTACTTATTTTTTTTTAAACTCTAAAACTAATTGACTGTGCTAATAGGAAAATCCAAAAGAAAAGAATAGGAAACAATATTCTTTAAATTAAAGAATATTTAAAATGTGCATCCAGCTTTTCCCGCATAGTCATGTAGAGCACTTGTGTCAGTAAGTGGCCAGCTTGGTTACAGGTCTACAGCAAGGCTGTAGTAAACTCTTTCAGCTATTACAGAAGAAGATTTGAATGGGCTGGAGAAAGCTAAATTCTGATATTATTACCTGTTTGCTGTTGCACATGAACATTCTATAAGATTGTGAGTTGCTATCTTAAACTTCAGTAAATTTAATTAAACGTATATTGATGGAAAAATGAAACTTCACATATCCTGAAAGTTTATGTATAACATAAGCATGCTGTTATTCATTGTGAAATTCTTGTGATATTTTTGTTGAACTGTATCTCATCAATGGAGTATATTGGGAGTAAACCAGTAGGTTTAAGATGTTTAATGCAATATAATGTTGAAAGAAATACAGAAAAAACTGAAATATATGTATAAATTATAAGTATAAAGTTTATAAAAGATTCTGAGTTGTTATAAAAATGGCCATGCAATTTTGCATTACCTAAATTTAATGTTTAGAGTGGGTTTATACACTACAGTATTCTCTATGTTGGTTCCCTTAGGGCTACCATGACAAAGCAGCCCAGACTGGGTGGCTCAAACAATGGAAATATCTCATAGCTCTGGAGGCAGAGTCTGAAATTCAAGTGTCAACAGGGTTGGTTTCTTCTGAGGCCTCTTGGCTGTCTTCTCCCTGTGTCTTCATATCTTCATCCTTCTGTCCATATCTGTGTCCTAATCTCTTCTTTTAAGAACACCAGTCACATTAGATTAGAAACCATCCTAATGAGCTCATTTAGCTTAATTACCCTGTCTCCAAGTACTTTGAAGAACTGGAGGTCAGGATGTCAACATATGAATTTTTGGGGGACATAATTCAGCCCATAACACTCTCCAATGAGATTATATTATTTGGAACATTATTTGGATGCCAAGATTTGGTTGAGGGCACCACATTTTTCAAAAAATTTTATAATAAGTTTAATTAATTAAAAAATTACTGATGAAGTTAATGTATCTGTTTATTAAATTAATAAATCCTTATAAATTAATGCGTCACTTTTTCATTGAAGCTTCCCTAACCCTGTTTAAAACTTAAAATGTCTTTATTTTTCATATAGTGCTTATCACCTTCCACTATACTATGCAATTTATCTATGTTATTTATGTTCTGTCTCCTTCGATGAAGTATAAGATCTATGAGGACAAGAATCATTGTGCATTTTTTTCACTTTTGTATTCCTATACATAGCAGTGCCTGTACATAGCAGACACACAGCTAAAAGAGAGATGAGGTTGGGAGTTGAGCACTAGTCAATTTCCCTTGATATTCTTAGCGCTTTCCTGTTTCTTTTGGAAGATGTTTGTTAAACATCTTTTTAAAATATGTCTCACAACTAGTACCCACTTTTCTTAGTTCTACTCTTCTGGTAATAGCCTGAGCCCAAAACATCCTCTTAACTGATCTCCAGATATTGCCAGCACTTAGCATGTCCCATTTGAGACTATGGTTTTTCAGCCAAACTCAATCTGTTCTTCCAGCCAATTTACAAAGATTTCGGCGCCTTTGATGCTTTCCTTGAACATATTCTTGTTTGCCAAGTTGCTTGTCAAGTGTGGGTTATGCCACAACCAAACCCAGGATTCCAAATAATGTTTCTGCATCAGAGTGTAATGGGGTATGCACTTGATGCAAGTATTATCTTTGAAATGTGACCCTGCATTGTATTAACTTTTTTTAAAGAAATTTTCTGGCATTTATAAATGAGTATGTCTCCATAATCTCATGATGATGAAAAATATGTCATTATTTAGGCTGTAATAATCTGTTATTTATCACTTTTTGCAAAGATTTGTTTTATCATCTGTGAATTCTACCAAAGTCCATATATCTCTTATATCTGAAAGAATACAGTTAAATTCTTTTTCTAATCACTTTCCAAAATCAAGATGTATTTTGTTCATAGTATTTGGCTTACTTAATAATATTTAACAACCCAAAGAGTGTAAAAAATGAAATTTGCTGTTTTGGTAAAACTTTTTCTGAGTGATTACAAATTGGCTCTTAAAGATTTTTGCTTTTTTTTTTTTTCACAGCTTTCACATAGCGCTTTCCTAGTGTAAACATTTGTTCTAAGTCAATTTCACTTGTTTTCATTTATCACTCATTAGATATTGAGTTTTTGGAAATTTTAAAATTCTATTTAATGTCCAATTAATATTTAATTTTTTTGAAAACATGGAATATGAACAATACATGGATAAATTAATATCAGGATCTCAAATGTAATTTCTAGATGGTAAATGTTTTTATTATGAAGAAAATGTGGATTTAAAAAAAGTATGTCAGATTGATGATATTTTAGATGTAAATTTCTTAAAACATACTTCTGTTTTTCTTACAATTATATTTTTGGTTACTCAAGAAGGAAATTGTGGCTTTATCTAGATATGAATGGGGAATTGGAAGAACACAGAACTTTTTCTCTTTATTACTGTAAGAAATGAAAAATACTTCAAAGCAAATTTTGAGTCATATCCTGCAAAAATATAAACATGCCACAAATGTTGAAAACCATTTAGAGCAACTTCAACACATGCTGTCTCTATTTGCTAACTTTCCATTTGGATAGTGGATGTTAATTAGTGGGTAACAGACTCTTGGAAATTTTTTTCTGCAGTGGCTTCACCTGTGTTTAAACTATTTCATGAATATTTTTTGCATATTTGAGTGAAGTAAAGTCAACATTTAGATTTAGGTTTTTGTCCTCATCCTGAAAGCAACTCATTCTTTCTGAATTTCCCTCTCCCCTTTCCTCCTTCTGTGTTCTGGAATGTCTCTTATTATATCCAGAGTTTGTAAAGATTAAGGCTGGATTTGTTAGATAAAACTGTTGATTAAAAATGAACCAACAAAAGGGAGATCTTAGGAAAAAAATACCAAACAGCAGACATTGATTATAACCTTTAGTTCATAAATGTAGTACATTTTTTTTAGATCAGTGGCCTATAAAGACTTAATAGCAATTATTTTTTTGAAAAACAAATTATTATCTAGAAATATATGTGTGTGTGT